>JABEYC010000697.1:0-26346 GCA_013266195.1 Fusarium zealandicum | reverse complement strand
GTGTCGTGCAGCACGGGGCCGTTTGCGGGCGGGCCGGGGGTTTCGGCGGCGCAGCTCAACGTCGGGGCGCGGCTGGCGGCGGCGCTGAACCGGGCGACGCTGGCGGGCAACGGGCGGCAGCCCGAAGGGGAGAGGGTCGAGGCCTTTTACGGCCGAGAGGGAGAGGGGGGGACGAACCACTACTCGAGGATCTGCCATGAGGTTACGCTCGAGGGGAGGGGGTATGCGTTTCCGTACGACGATGTTGGTGCGAGCGGCGGGGTTGACCAGTCTGGCTTCTTGAACGATGGGCGGCCAAAGGTGTTGACTGTTAGTGTTGGCGGACCAGAGTGAGGCTATGTGTAGGTGCGAGGCTGTGTTGGGGTAGCTCTCTTTGGTGGTGTTGATATGGCTTCAGCTCATAATGGCACAGTCTCACCCGGGACTTGTAGTCTGATAGTTCAAGATATATATAAGAGATGGTGTCGTTGGAACTAATGTCCTTGATGACGATGTCATATCTCAACAGCCGTGCTAAAAATATGATCCTCTTAATATGGGCTATCATCTCAAATGTCGAGCCAAACTGTGGGCGTATGAAGCAAGCCCCTGCGGTTGAAGCAGGGAAACAGCACAGCCATGCCCGCGCCTTCCTACCTACCTCTCTGCATCCCCGACGTTGAACCATATCCAATCAATCAATCCTCTTGCAGATGGCCCTTCCCTTTCCCCTTTCCCCTTCCCCTACCTACAAGGCTGTCTCTCCCAATTTCTATCGCTACTCTTCATTTCTTCTTCCTTGGCCAACAGATCGGCTGTAGCTTGTTTCTCCAGGACTTTGACGATTCACGAATTATGATCTTCATGGCCCAACACAACATCATCAACTGCCACGCGATACCTGTTTGACCATATCTCTCTCTATCATCGGCATTCAATGAGCTTCGCCTCTCCCATTTCCACATTCTGGGGCTCATAAGCCAAGGTAGATTTCGACAACCAAAACACACGGAGACGGCCTTCGTTACCAATCAGCTTTCATCATGTCATGAACTTGATAGAGCGCCTTCTTCTCTATCGTTCCGCCTTTCTCCCCGCCTTAGCCTAGCAGGACTGGCCTTTGTCGACGAGGCCGGGCCTCTTCCTTTTACTCCACTGCCATGGTCTACTGCGGCAAGCCCTCCAAGGGCTGCTCCAAGTGCCGCGTCCGCAAGATTCGCGTGAGTAAGCCCATGACCGAAGCCCACCTTCTTCCAGACAACGGCACCGACGCCTCCCATGGCTGTCAGAGTCTTGGTCACCTAGCCCGCCGGCACGTGCCTGTGCTGACATACAAATTCCATGTCAAAGTGCGATGAGAAGGATCCCGCCTGTGGCCAATGCGAGAAGCGTGGCCTGGTCTGCCCGGGCTACCGTAACCTGGTCGATCTCATGTTCCGAGATGAAAGCTCCCATGTCATCAGCAAAGCCGCTAGAACACGACCACGCCCCAATGCTCGGAAGAGGGTACAGTCCGTCGGCCGCTCTCCCTCTCCGTCGCCGTCCCCTCAGTCTGTTATTGGGCCTGTCTCTAAATCGTCCCCTACTTTCATAATCGAATCAGGGTCTGCCGCCACTTCGGCACCGGCACCCAAGAGTAAGAGTACAACTAGACCCGCCCGCAAATCTGCTGTTCGCTATCGAGCTCCCGTCCTATCAGCCCTCGCTACTAGTTACAGCCGATCACCATCTGAATCCTCGCATGATAGCCTAGATGATGGTAACGATATCAACGGCCTGGCTTCAGATCACGTCCTGCTGGGCGGCGCCTTGTCCCTTGAACATCAAGAACAGGGGACCGCCTTCTTCTTTTCTCGCTACGTCACAGCTGATTCTGGCTGCCATTTGAACTATGCTTTCATCTGGGACGTGTGGAAGCCTTCAGCTCAGGCTCGGGTTGATCCAGTGACTGTCAGTATGACGGCCGTTGGACTTGCAGGGTTATCACAAGTCACTCACTGCCCCGAGACCATGACTCGAGCTCAGCAGAGTTACGGTATCGCTCTCAAAATCACCCACCGTGCTCTTCGCGACCCCGTGGAAGTGGTAAAAGACACCACCATGCTCGCCGTCTTGATCCTTGGTACCTACGAGTTCGTCTCTGGGCACAGCCCGCAGACGATGCGTGCCTGGCAGGACCACGTGAACGGTGCCGCTGCCCTCGCAAGCCTTCGAGGTTCCGCACAGCTCCGAAGCAAAGCTGGCGTTAGCATGTTTCTCATGCTCTGCCAGTCGGTTCTCATCAGCTGCATCCAGAGCGGTCTCCCCATGCCCCAGGCCCTGATAGACCTTCGTCGCGAGATACACCCTTCAGACGAGCTAGATGGACCTGCGGCGCCGCTTGCAAATCCTACCTACAAGGCGTTACAGGCTCGGTACGATATCAAGACAGGGAAGCTCAACAGACTTGACGAGATAGTGGATACATTATCTAGTATCGACGACGAATTCTCGTCAATACTCTCTGAGCTACCGGCATCTTGGAATTACCATCGTGTACAGCTGACAGAACCAGATCCTCGAGTTCTAGGACAGCGATGTCATGTTTATTCGGGGTTGCTTGAATCCACCACTTGGAATAGCGTGCGTGCCATACGCATGCTCGTATCAGAAACGATTGTCGAGCAGCTGGGCCTTCATTCAGGGGCGACTGGGTTGACCGCACTTTCAGAATGTCACCTTCAGTTGCTCGCCAGAACCACGAGATTGCTGGAGATGCTAAGACAGGCTATTGCAGCGAGCGTTCCCCAACACTTTGGTGTCGTCAGCATTCGTGATGTGCGGAGCGCTGGAAGCAGAGCAGATACGGTGTCGGTTCCTGCAAAGAAACAGGCCTGCCGTGTCCTATCTCCGCTACCCGCCCCTGATTCGCAATCTCCGCGAAGGTCAGAGGTACCTAGTAACAGTGGAAGTCCAACACTGCTCGATTCGATACATTCAACCACTCGACAAGATGACGCAGAGCGCTTCATGGCCCTCGCATCGGCCAGTCACACCATTGTCTGGCCTCTATATACTCTTGGTATGTCATCGTCGTGTTCGGACGAGATGAGGCAGTATGCCATCGAAACGCTGCACGCAATCCACCAGGAGACTGGCCTAGAGCAGGCGCATGTCGTCGCGGGTCTGTTGCAGGAGAAGGCCGAGTCTGCTGCACCGAGCACATCCATTCTCGACAAACTCCCAGCTGTAGAAGAGAGCACTCTTCCTCCAATGGTGTGATGCTAGCTGTCATGTTGCGCACAGGCTTGCCACAAAAGTAGTTGGCTTCGCTTCCCATAGCCCTATTTAATTATTGTATTCATATCACGCCAATATAGAGGGCGAAAAGTTGGATATTCAGGTGTATTGCGACGGGCTTTGTCTATTTCTTAGTATGATCTCCAATAGATGGGAAAACTCCTTGATGAATACATACTGGTATCTGGCGACGGAATTCTGCCGGCGTCTCTTACCAGCTGTCAAAGTTTCCAAAGCCCCCCTTCATCTTTTTGCGCGCAGGTTCCTCCCACGTGTCGACATCGTCGAGATCTGCTTCGTTGGCTGTCGATGCGCTCTGCTGCACCGCGGCCTTGAGATACTTGCCGACGCTCTCTTTTGCGCCAGTGGACTCGACAGTACCGTCGTTGCGTATCCGCTTGCCGGTCCAGGTCGTCTTGTCGTCGTCGGTGCCGCCCTTGAGCCGGATCTCCTCCTGCGCCTTTGTCTGGCGCTCCTGCTCCTGCTTGTTTTTCTGGAACTCGGCAAAGGGGTCGTGGAAGACGACGATGTCCTTGATGACGATCTTGTTTAGGGGCCGGTTGGAGCCATCGCCGGGGACGTCCTCCATCTTGGAGAGGACGGCGAGGTTCTCGACGACACGGCCAAAGACGGTGTGTTTGCGGTCCAGGTGGGGGGTTGGCTTGTAGCCGATGAAGAACTGGCTCGAGTTTGTGTTTTTGCCCTTGTTGGCCATGGAGACTGCGGGGGTGGTTAGATGGGTTGGCAAAGCTGGGAGAGGGACTACTCACTCGTTCCTCGGGCATTGTGTGTATGGGGGCCTTCGAACTCATCGTCAAAGTACTTGCCCCAGATACTTTGCCCGCCTCGCCCAGTCCCTGACGGATCACCGCCCTGGATCATAAAGTTGGGGATGTTGCGATGAAATGCCACTCCCTTGTAGTAACCCGTCTGAGCTAATCTGACAAAGTTCCATACAGCTTTGGGCGCATATTCTGGATATAGCTCGATGGTGAGATCACCCAGGTTAGTTTCTATTCTGGCATAGCCCGTCGTCTTGACGCGCTTGGGCTTGAGCATGTACTCCTCGTCCGTCAGCAGCGCCCTCTCGCCACTCGTCTCGGGCGTCAGTCCCGTGCTGGTAAAGCTGGCTGCGGCCTTGCCTGTTGTGTACGCGGCCGAGTTGGTTGCTAGCTTCTTGTCCTTGATCATGGATTGGCGGACCACGTTGGCGGAGGTGGGTTTGGCCAGCGCCGTGGAGCTGCGGTTGACGTCGCCGCCTTGCTCTCGCGCCTTGCGCGCCTTTTCGACGGCCTCCTTTGCGCGCAGGACCTTGTCACCCATGCTCCCCAAGGCGCCCGAGTTGATGTTGCCCGCCTTTCGCTCCTCCTCTTGCTCCTTTGTTATTTGCGCCTCATGGCCTTCCTGGAGATACTTGAACTGGTCCAGATTGCGACTGGCTGCGTTCTGAGGATCTTGGAGGGTGATGATGTCGGCGCGCGTAAACTCCTCGTCGTCGACCAGGTCACGCCACGACTTGGCCTTGATATTCATGCGCTCGACGGTATCGTAGGCAAAGACATTGGCATAGGTACCATGGCGGATGGCGACAATGTGTGTATTGTCCGTAAAGACCTTGTAGGTAACCGGATCGATGAGATCGCCCTTTCCATCGCTAAGCCCAGCGCCGAGCGAGTCCGACTCTGAGTTCCGGGCAAAGTTGAGGCGGATCAGGTCCTTCTTCTGTAGGGGCTCGCCGTTGACGGGGTTCTGGTTCGGGTGCTTGTCGAGCCATGCGCCGATGACCTCGACGTCAAAGATTGTGCCCTGAGGCGTGCATACAGGGTTCTTGAAGGGCTGGAGACTTGCGGCGCAGAAGTTGAAGGGGAGACGGCGAAAGGAGGCGTTGCTGAGCTGGTTGCGAGAGGACGCGCCGGCGCCGACGCTGGCGGAGAAGGCGTCGGAGGACGACCACTCGGAATGGGTGATCTGAGAGGTTCAGCACTAGATAGGACGTGAGTTAGTGCGAGATGTGACTTACATAGAGCTTGTCTGTTCCTTTGCCCATTGTTGCGCTTTCGTCTAACAGTTGTTGATCTGGTTGAACTAGAGAAGCTATGATGGAATTTCGCATCGCGAATTGATGCGCCAGCGGGTACCTGGGGCTTATCGTTATCTGCGGCCGCCAGGATCGACCAGCCAATAGCGAGCAGGCGCCCCCGTGTTTCTCCTGCCATCGCTGCTGAGCTGGCTTCACGGGCGACCAATTACGTATGCGTAGGTACCAGGATGTCGTCTCTTTCTTTCTCTCTCTACATACTTAGTTACTCCCTTGAAGGCTGGGGCTACTCTTCTTCAATATTCTTACTCTAAAGAACTAGGATCGTGTATCCTTCACCAAATATCACCAAAGTCCTCCCCATTGCTCGAAGCACTCTTGTCGCATCAGAGGAACCCGACTCGGCATGCTCCATAAATTATAGAAGCTGCGACGCCACCACTTAAACGCCCTGGAGCTCCCTGGCGCTCCTCGCCTCGAACCTCGAACCAACATCACCTCTCCTATCTCCCAGCCACTCTCCGAAGCTTCCGCCGCAACAACGACGCACTATCAAATATGAGGTTCCTCACGGGACTGCTCTTACTGGGCATGTCCCTCTGGACTGCCCAGGCCTACGAAATCGGACTGGTATGACGCTACTTGTGCTATCGAGCTTCGCGGTCGCAAATGTGCTAATGGTGCTCTCTGCAGAGTGAGAAAGATGGCTATCAAGAATTTTGTACCGGTATGTTTAGGGAAGCATCTGCGACGTGTCTTGCGAAGCTAACGAGCACCAGGCATGTACAGCCGGAATTCATGGGGTGGTCCTGTCGACCCCTTCATTCTCGTCAAGTTCCTCAACGGCAGCGATTCCAGAGTCAAAGATCCGATGGCGAGTCTGGTGATATTTGAATGGAAGGACCGGAGTCTCGTCGGAGTCCCGGACCCCGACGTCCCTAGCAACGTGAGCATCTGCCCAATCCTCCAGTTCCTGCTCTGATCTAACCCACCCATCCAGCGACTCGGTGTCTGCGGCGACGACTTTGTCAAGCAGGGTCTCTGTAACAAGACAGATGTGGGCAAATTCATCTTGGCCCCAGACGCCGACAAGACCTCCTCCACCCTGATCCTCACAAAGTCCATTCACCTCGACAAGGCCGCCCCAATCAATTACTCCATCAAGAAGACTGGCTACTATTGCGTGGTGACCAGCACCTACACTGCCGACAAGTACAGCGCCGTCGTCGAGTATCGCAACGCATATGGCGAGCTTCAAGCCACTCAGATTCCCAAATTGCCCTTTTACGGTGGAATGACTATTCTGTATGCTCTGATTGCCGTGTACTGGGGCTTCTTGTACTACCAGCACCGTCATGACATCTGTAAGCACTCGCTATTTCTGCAAACCCGCCTGCTTTCCACTGCTGACCTTGATTAGTGGCCGTTCAGAACTACATTACAGCCATCCTCATCTTCCTGGTGGTGGAGATGCTCATGACCTGGGGATTCTACGGTTTGTATTCTCTCTTCGTTGCGTAGGCAGCCTGGCTGACTTTGTTTAGACTACCAAAATCGCAATGGCTCCAATATCGGATCCAAGGTTCTGCTTACTGTGGTTGGAGTTCTAAATGCAGCTCGTAACTCGTTTTCCTTCTTCCTGCTGCTCATCGTCTGTATGGGTTACGGAGTGGTGAAGCCCACCCTGGGCAAGACGATGATTTGGGTGCGATGGCTTGCCGCTGCGCACTTCTTGTTTGGGCTCGTCTACTCGGTCACCAGTCTTTCTATTACTCCAGAGACTGCTGGTAAGAACCCAGTTTGGCAGTTTTGTGAGTACCTCGCTAACACGAAGCAGGCCCCTTTGTGCTCCTCATTGTGCTGCCGCTGGCTGGTACACTGACTGCCTTTTACGTGTGGACACTCAACTCGCTCAACTTCACCCTCAAGGATCTCCGTGAGCGAAAGCAATTCCACAAGGAGGCCATGTACAGGAAGCTTTGGTGGGCCATCCTCATCAGCGTCATGGTTATCTTTGGCTTCTTCTTCTTCAACAGCTTCACCTTTGCCTCGGTTAGCGATCCTGACTTTGTCCCCTTCCACTGGAAGACCCGATGGTTCATCCTCGATGGCTGGCTGAACATTGTTTACTTTGCCGACGTTGCCTGGGTCGCCTATCTCTGGCGCCCTACCGCCAATAACCGCCGCTTCGCCATGAGCGACGAGATTGCGCAAGACGACGATGGTAACTTTGAGATTGGCGACATTGGTATGCCAGGAGAAGACTCGGACGACGAGGAGGCTCAGGTAGGCACGACGCAGAACAGCTCGCAGCCTGCCAACGGTGCCTCGTACTCTGGGGCGTCGCAGAGTGCCTCCCAGCAAAGAAACACCCGCACCGCTCCTCGCGAGTCGCTAGAAAACGAGACCATCTTCGCTATCGGCGAGGACGGTGACAAGTTCTCGGACGATGGGAGTGACGAAGAGGACGCGAAGCTTGTAAAAGGTAGATAGATGAAAGGGACGCTCCCTGGGGTGGTTCTGCGCTTGGCCGACAGCTGGCGCTTTGTATACTTGAGTAAGTATGTTTGTTAAGGGCTTTAGTTATAGCATCTATGAATGAATTGGGGTTTCCACCTGGCTTCATCTCGTCTTTCTTTAGTGTGAAATCCGTTGTATTTGTATTGAATAAAATGAATAGATTTAGGGGGTTACATGACTATACAAAGTCTTACTTGTTTTACATGATCGTACATTCTACCTCGCGTCTGTCATAACTATACTCACATTGTCTAGCCTTTGCATACTTAGCCCGAGACATCTCCTCCAAACCCAACTGGTCTCCTTTGGCCATCGTTCTCAGGCAGGATGGCCAATGCCTTGTAGAGCTTACCCATACCATCAGGACCCTTGTCGACAAGTCGCTTCCACGACCCGTCGATCTTGTCAACAGTCTCCTTGTCCACAGCGGGGGCCTTTGTGAGCATCTCGGCACGCTCACGGATACCCATTAGCTCGAGGAAGTCACCCTGATTGACAGGGCCGTGGACCTCGACACCCTCGCTCGAAAGAGTGGCCACCTCGGCGATGGCGGTAAAGTCGACGTCTGCACTCAGATCGACCAGGCCAGGGGCGGCAAAGGGGCTTACGCGCCTATGCTTGCGGATGCCGCGGAGCGAGTTGACGGGGATAGTGTCCGAGGTGCCGTAGTCGAGGATGAGGGCGGCGCCGCTGGGCTTAGCCTTGGGGTGCTGCGCGGTACCGCCGATGCGCGCGGCAAAATCGGTAGCGAAGATGGAGGCATCGGGACATACCTCGATGAGCGAGTCGGGGATGCTCTTGAGCCTGCGGTACCGGGGCGAGGTCTCGGGGACGAAGCGGGAGTGGCGGGTTGGGCCCGAGGAGAGGGTGAGCTGGAACTCGGGAGGGGGCTCATTCCGCTCCAAATTTGGGGTCTTGAGGTCGATGTGGGTTGCGCCGGGGGGCGTAGGGGAGACCATCATCTCGCGCCACTCCATGACTGCTGGTTCGGCGGTGTCGGGGGCTGGAGAGGAGGAGGACGAGGCTGAGGGCTTCTTCTGGGATGGAGGAGCAGGGGCTGACTGGAAGCTGTGGATGGGGAGAGCGTCGAAGAACTCGTGGGCGATGATGAAGGGCGTCTTATCGGATTCTGGTGTATATCTTGTCAGTAGTGTTGAGGTGGTGGTGGTGGTGGTGGTGGTGTTGAGCTGTATACCTATGGGTATGGACTTGATGGTGTCGGTCCAGACGATCTGCTTGCCGTCATACTTGCTAGGACTGTGGAACCCCGACTTGGACTCTGACGATGAGGCATCAGGTCCGCACAGGAGCTGCTTCTGGGTGTCTCGAAGTTCACGGCTGGCCTCTACCATGTAGATGGCGTCGATGCTGTTGGCCATGGCGGGGAATCTCTGGATAGTCTGGGTGACAAGTCAGTGAGATTCAGCCAGCTCGATAGAGAAACGAAGGAAGCCTACGCGTAGCATATCGTCCATCAAAGTGCCTCGACCAGGTCCAACCTCGATGAGCTGGACGCCCTCCTTGGGCCGGCCCTGGCTGATCCATTCGGCGATGAACCAGATACCAATGAGCTCGCCAAAGATCTGGGAAATCTCTGGAGACGTGACAAAGTCTCCCTTTGAGCCGAACTGATCTCGTCCCTCGCCAATGGCTCCGGTATAGTAGCCTCCGAGGTCGCCCGTTAAGCACATGCGCATGTAGCTAGCCAAGGGAACAGGCCCAGTTGTCTATAAAGGCCAGTCAGTATAACTCAGGCTACGAGGAATTGCTTCGTCTTACTGATATGGCCTCAAAGAGCTGCTTGGCTAGAGGGGTAGACCATTTCCTCTCCCCTTCAACCTCGCTCTGGTAACGACCTAGACTCGATGAGAAACTCCTCGCTGCTGTGCAAGGTGTGAAGAAACTGGGTCGTTGTTGTGGCCAGCGACTACGGCCGAGCCTCAGAAGAGATCGCACGCTGAGAGGCCTCATCATTTTGAGTATATCCACGTCGGTCAATGGCGTTGGTTGACTCTGTATTGATGAGGTTCTCACTCAACAAGGTGGTACAAGCTACAACACGTGAAAGCGCCAATGACGATGATTTTCTTGGAGGTCAACTTGACAGCTGCCGATAAGATAAGAGAAATAGTACCCCAAGCTCCATGCAAAGTAACTTACGAGAGACGGCTCCTCCCCGCAATTCCATCTGTCTCTTGTACATACAAACCACAAACTACCTTTATATTTAGACTCGATTTCGCACACACGCACACACATAACGATCTTTGCGCATACCTTCACTCGTCCCCCGAACCACACGATATCAGTTCAGCGCACGTGTTCCATCATGTCGAGCAAGTCGCGGTGGGCAGACACGGAAGAAGACGCCCGCCTCGACGCCCAGCTCAAGCGCGAAAAGGAAGAGAAGCGGCGCAAAAAGGCAGAAAAGGCGCGCAAGCTCGAGGCCGACAAGCAAGCGCAGGCCTCTGCGACCCGAGACGAGGCCGACTTGCTCGATCATGATCGGCCCCCGAAGCGACGGAGGATCACCCCCGAGCCCGGCGCCGGCCATGATCAGCCCCCGGCGAAGCTGCTGAGGTTCCCGGCCGGGACCTGGGGGAAGAGCAGGAGCGTCGAGAACTACGACAAGCTGAACGATATCGAGGAGGGCACTTATGGCTGGGTTGCGCGGGCGACAAATAGGGCGACGGGCAAGGTTGTCGCCCTCAAGCGGCTGAAGCTGGATCCCGCTGATAGGAACGGGCTGCCCGTCACGGGACTGCGCGAGATCCAGATATTGAAGGACTGCAAACACCGGAATATCGTCACCATGGAAGAGGTCGTTGTAGGCGACGACGTATCGCGACCAGACAAGTATACACTTCCCCCATGGCAAGGCCTCGCGACAAACCACTGACAAACCCTCGGTAGCTCCCTCTTCCTCGTCCTCGAATTCGTCGAACACGACCTCAAGAGCATACTCGAAGACATGCCCGAGCCCTTCCTCTCGTCCGAGGTGAAGCGCCTCCTCCTCCAGCTCACGTCAGGCATCGCCTACATGCACGACAACTGGATCCTCCACCGCGACCTCAAGACGTCCAACCTCCTCCTCAACAACCGCGGCCAGCTCAAGATCGCCGACTTTGGCATGGCCCGCTACGTCGGCGACCCGGCCCCCAAGCTCACCCAGCTCGTCGTCACCCTCTGGTACCGCGCCCCGGAGCTCCTCCTCGGAGCCAGGGCCTACGGCGCCGCCGTCGACATGTGGAGCGTCGGCTGCATCTTTGGCGAGCTGCTCACCCGTGAGCCCCTCCTCCAGGGCAAGAACGAGGTCGACCAGATCTCGCGCATCTTTGAGCTCTGCGGCGTTCCCACCGACGACTCGTGGCCCGCCTTCCGCCGCCTCCCCAACGCCCGCTCCCTCCGCCTGCCGCCAAAGTCCGCCGCCGCCGCCTCGGGCTCCGTCGTCCGCGCCCGCTTCCCTGGCCTCACCACCGCCGGCGCCGGCCTCCTGACCGACCTGCTGTCCCTCAACCCGGAGCGCAGGCCCTCGGCGCGCGACATGCTGCAGCACGACTACTTCCGCCAAGATCCCAAGCCAAAACCCGAGAGCATGTTCCCTACGTTCCCTAGTAAGGCGGGCCAGGAGCGGCGCCGGAGGCACGAGCCCCATGCGCCCATGCGTGGCGGTCAAGCTGCGTCTCTGGGCGATGTCGACTTTACGGGCATCTTCCAGGGGCGGGACCGGGAAGAGAGGGGAGCGGGATTCACTCTGCGCATGGTCTGACGAGTTATAGCGCTCCTCGTAGTTAATGACGTGTAAGAGAGTAGATAGACTGGACGTTGCGAGGCATGTATCACCCACCACAGCCATATACCCACCAAATAGAACTTGGATGCATCCAGAAACGCTGTTGATTCAGAAGCATTGCATGTACATGCACATCACATCATGCTCAGACAACGGCCGACACAAAATACTGACCATGAATGTAAATATGTTGTTGAAGACAAAAACTCGCTTCAGTCGGCCTCACAGAGACCGACGAGATTAAGTATATAGAATCATTACATGTTTTAACCTTGACTGTGACAATCATGTCATGAAGCATCCAAACTAGAGTTTTCCCATCCCCGCGCGATACCTTGACCCTGAAAGCATCCATCTGCCAACGCCCTCGACCCCAAAAGCTTGAAAAGCATGTCCAAAGTAAAATCTGCACAAAAGAGTTTCCCTACTCCATGATTGCCCGCCCATAAACATGACCCCGGAAACAAAACTCCCAAAGCAAGCGTAAAAAGCAACAGCATTATTGCAGTCCCAGACCGGTGACGAACCAGGTAAAGGTAGCAACGGTGATGATACTCATGGTCAAGGCAAAGCCAACAGCCTGGTGGTTGACAGCAGTAGCAGCGCTGCAGGTAGGACAGTCCCATTGGGGGTAAGGGGTGTAAGGCTGGCCCGTGTACAGTCCAAACTGGAAGTCATCCTGTACTGCCAGGTAGCCGGGCTCGGGGCCGTCGGTGATCTCAGATTCGGAGTCCTTGATGATGAGGGTGTACAGTGCCACGGGAAGAGGGAGGTTGACATCTTCCGCTTGCTCCTTGGTGTCCCAGACCACGGTGGGCTTGTTCTGGAAGGTCATGTTGGCGCTGATGGTGTAGGTCGCAGCAGCCTTGGAGCAGCTCACGAGGACATCGATGTACGACGGCTTGCCCTGAAGGGAGGTGTAGTTCCAGGCAAAAGTAGCTATGTCGCCGATCATGAAGAGTGGCGTGGGCTGAAGAGCAGTGGCAGGGCTGATCATGGAAACGCCGCCAGGAGCATCGACAGGGTTGAATGTAGTATGCGTTGGCTCGCTCTCCTTTGTGTTTTTCTTGCCTGTGGTCTTGGAATCCGACTTTGTCGTCTTGCCAGTCTCTGTTCCGGTTTCGGTCGCGGTTTCGGCATCGCCAGTTGCAGACTCCTTTGCAGTGTTGAGGTTTGCCGTGCTGACCTCGCGGGTGTTTGTGGTCTGCTCCTCATCGGACTTTGAGTCTTGTCGGGCCTTGAGAATCCCTGTCTCCCGTGGTACTGCCAGTGAGTTAGTATGCATGGTCATCCATTTCATAGAGGAGCTGGCGTACGTGAGATATCCTGTCGGACAACGTGTCTGACAACTAGAGAATCGATGTCGGGGAACCAGCCAGACCATGCTGCCGTCAGGGGAGTAAGAGAGGAGAGGCAGACAGCCAACTGGACGAGGCTCGAGGTAGGACGCATGATGGGCGAGGTAAGGCGAGTTGTCGAGTGTGAGAATGGATGATAAGGGGGCGTCGAGACGAGATCAAGCAAAGGTCGGGATGGTTTTTGTTAGTACTGCAGTGCCTGGTTGATGAACGGCTGGCGTGGCTCGAGGATGGTTCGATGAGCGAGTCGATGGCGTATCGATATAGTCAATCAATGGCCCTTGACTATGAATTCCAATGCCGATTTGCCCAAAATAACGGATGAGAACCAGAATTAGGCGGAACAAGTTGGAGGGCGAGAGGCAGCGAGCGGCGGGCGAAAACGTGAAGCGAGTGTCGAGAAAAGCGATAGAGAGAGAGGACCAAGTGCAAGTCGGTGACGTTGGCCTCTGCAAAACGCTGGAATGATGTTGAAAATGAGGAAATAGCGAGAGGACTTGGAAGCGGATGGGGAGAACGAAGGAGAAGCGAGGGTGAACAAGGAAAAGCGTTGGCGTTGTGTTGGCCCAGCAGAGACAACAAAACCAGAAGACATGAGGGAAGGAGCGAGACAGGGGTTGGCTACGCGGGCACGGCGGGCAGGTGCCCGCCGTCGGGCATGCACAGACGCGGCAGGTGGGTGGGTATCTAGTCTAGAATAGTCTACGTACCGCGACAAGCAAAAGAAGAAAACACCCGACTCCTTTTCTGTACATAGACCTACCTGGTAATTAGCGGTTGCACCGTTTTCCAGTGGCTCTCAGCGGCTGTCTTGGTGGATCCTGATGGCTTCACAGGGCCTCGGTGGCGTTTGACAGTGGAGGCACTGCCCCCAAGCTGAGCCGCCCGGGCGTGAGGTGGTGAGCACAGCGGCCCTTGCAGGTTGTTGGTCCCTCAGGTTCCATTTGGCCAGAGGCTGGCTATCATGTAATGATTGTCTCGCTCTTGTATATAGTTCGTTGTAGACTCTTCAAAGATGCACCTCTATCCAGAACGGAGCTCATCAAGTCTCAAGAAGAAGAAAACATGGAACTCTGCGAAACGCGTGGCCTTGACCTCCCAGCCCGGGTTAATAAGAAAGACCACACAAGCAAAAGTTAGTTTATTCCAAGCTGTCGCCAAGGTGATGATGATGGCGGCGGCGGCGGTGGGCATGGATAATCCTGCCCTCGATTGGGTGAGGAAAACGGGATGGATTGGCCACAAGAGCAAGAACCAGCCTCACGTGACCTCGTGTTGGCCGTTCTTTTCTCCTAAAAATAACCATTTCCCCGTCTCCCGTTCCCCGTTGCGGGCCCGGGCCCCCTAACTTCGGAGTCCCCTTTGGAAGCTCACCCGCTAATTTTATTCTCGGTAATCATGTACTAAAGATGGGACAGATGCTCTTTGGTCAGTCATCGATGATCATCATGTGCTCTTCGTATCCTTTTGCTGATCAGGCAGGGCAAGCAGGGTATCACCACAGCCTGACAGGTATTGTACGCAGAATCTCTGGGCCCCTTTTTGCCGCCATTCCAAGTCAGGATTGACAGCCTGGGTTGGGTTGTCTGGATTTTCGCCATCGTGTCTCAGACTAAAGATCCCCGTCGTTTGTTAGCTCGCGTTTGCCGCTTTAACCTCTGATTCTTATTATTAACTGCAGCCTCCCGTATCACATGTCTACCGGCCTAGGTATGGTGTAGTACTACATGGGCTATAGGTAACTAACTCCCTTTATGTATTTCGGACCCAACGCTTGAACTTGAATAGTCGAGGTGAATATCACGGGTCTTTCTTTTGCTATCTGCCGCAACTCTTCCACTTTGAGTCACTACATATGTTCATCTCTTGTAACTACCTACATACCAAAGATCTATCATCATCATATCATGACTGGTTTCTGTGACCCCCCGTGCTCAACATCTCACACTACACAACTAGTTCACATGGGCTCTACAACAATGAGTCCTCCCTCTACTTGAAATAACAATCAACGATGCTTGTATCAGCCTGACCGCGTCTCCCTCCTTTTTCCTGGCCGAGTATCGAGCACAGTGAGAGTCATCTTTCTACCAACAACGATGTGGAAGGCGGCATCTGCCAGTTGGCTGCTCGCACCTGCCGGCAGCGGCACGTGAAATCCCCATGTCCTGTTTGGGCCTCTTGATACTTACCAATGAATCTGTTTGCTGCTGTTGGCACTGAGAGCGCCTTGCACTCGTTATAAAATCTCCAATTCCTCTTTGGTATTCCCCTTTTCTCTCTCATGTTCATCGCAAGACATTCCTAAAACTACCCATATCTACTACCGACATGGATTCTATGCGGTAGGCGCAAGCTGTGAATGGCTTCGAGGCAGGATCCGTTGAGCTGACTCCCAAATTTGATACAGAAACCAAACTGCACGTCTCACTTCCACCACGGCAAAGCTGAAGCTGACCCCGACGCTAGAATTCCACGGCTGCTCATCATGGAGCGCAAGGAGTGTATATCTCTCAGGTGGAATACGACAGCCTCATCAGAGTCGCTCGCCAATACGGTATGTTCTGAGCGTCTACGCACTGATCAAGAGTTCACAATTCGTCACGAGCGAACCATCGTTAACCTCTTCACTCATTATAGCTTGCCTGCGACAGAGACTCATCCAAGGCGGAGTTGACGATGCCGCCATTACTGTACGTCTCGTCTAAATCTCATGACGACTGTCTTTGCCTCCTACACTACTAACGTGGGCCCAGCTATTGAGTGACCCCGGGAAGAACCCAGACACGACTTCTGACCCCCAGGATCATCTCAGTAAGCCGGTCCCACGATCCCTGCAATTTGATCCTCAGACAGCCCCCTACCAGACCCGACCCAGTGCCGTCTCAAAATGTGCAAGCAGCGGAGGAGGCCTTCATGCTGACACAGATCCCTCTACAAACCTTGCTTCTCTATCTGTTGAATTGCCGGACAAAACCCCCGAGCTTAGCGGACAACGACGAATCGAGCGCAACGCCCAAAGGTCGATTCAACTTCTGGATCTTGTTGCCGGTGCCACCTACAGCGATATCTCTGCTGCGGTGCGTGGTGGCCAGCTTCTAGAAATCTACCTTCGGCCCAAGGAAGATGCTGCCACCATCTCGTTTGTGCATGAAGAAGATGCTGCCGGCTTTCTCGACTACTCCCGGGAGCACGACTTGTACATCAAGAACCGAAAGGTAAAAGCCCCTACTCGATTGCATACGTCACGTATTGTCTCTGACTTGGTGGTGCAGGTTCAGGTGAGATGGAACGACCAACAGTTCGTTGTCACGGGCCATGTCGCCTTCAACATCAGCAGAGGCGCCTCTCGCAGCTTTGTCATCCGCAAGTGTGATCCCAATCTCACAGAAAAGAGTATCCGTATTGACCTTGAACACATTCACAACCTCCATGTGATCAAGATTCACTTTGTCAACAACGACTGCTTCATCAGCACGAGCTCGGTTCACACTGCCATGTTTGCCCGCACCTGTATGATGAGCCGAGCGTAAGTAAATCTGATATTCACAAACAGCTGTGCTTGATCCGTATCATCAGAGCTGACAGGTGCTCCCTATAGTGAATACAAAGGCTCTCGCATCGATTGGGCGCCCGATGAATGCGCCCAGCCTCTGAGCAGTTTGCCAGCTTCGGCTCCAGCTCAGCGTCGACCTCAAGCTCGCGCACGCAGTCACAAGCCAAAGCGCGAACCCCTCTCTGCCTCTTCAGTATCATCTGTGAACCACATAGTCAACCGCTTCCAGCTGCTGAGCTCTACCGACGATGACGATGACCCAGACAGCAGTGGTGCATAGGATTCCGCATGACGTGCCGAAGGGATGGGATTGTTATTTGAAGATACCCTCATGTGTACTTTGATTTGTATGAATTGTTAAGGAAGATAGCCAAGGTAGCTGAGAATTAATATTACTCGGTGGCAGATCTATATCAAAGTCCCTCCTGGTTATATCAAGCTATTCTGCTCTTGAATCATCGAGTATCCCAAGTAGAGAGGGGCCAGAGATATTTTTCCCTGTCTCTTCTGGGTCAGATATCTGTCAGCTTCCTGCGTTGGTTGGTAAGCTGTGGCGAAGCTGTCAAGAAACCCCCTTCATCCTGATCAGCGAGACGCGGGGGAGTCACGATATGTTATCGCACAGAACAATTTGACGAACTATTGCCAGCTAAAAGGAGACCAGGGCAGAAATAAGCTTATCGGGCAACTTTACACTATGTCTGATTGACATACAGCAATAGAGATCCATATCTAGGGTGGTCTTATCAGCTGTATCGCCAACTATCACCACTACCCTCAACTCCCGATGCCAAAATTACGCAAAGCATTCATTCCCAAGACAATAAATATGGCATAAATACCCAGCTAACCCATAGAAATACCAAAAAGAACAAAAAAAAGTAGCGCTAGTGACTTTGGTCCCAGTGTCGGTCTTTTGAGCGCATTTCGAACCCGAGCTCGCCTCCTCATAATATGCACCCGGCCGACCTCTTGTGACTCGAGTGTTTTGCAGTTTCTAGGCGCTTCTTGGGTTGTTCCTCGTCAGGATCCGCTCGACCACTTTGAACTTTCTGTCTGTTGAGAAAGAGACTCGCTGTTTTAGATTATAAGGGCATGTGTCCTCTGCCGGTTGGCACGCAGTGGCTGGATCAGGGGCGCAGGATGAGAAGCCAATAGCAGAAGAGGAGGAACTCTGCCATGAACAAGATACAACTACAAACACGCATGGCTCTAGGAGCAGCATTCGTTCTAGGTCGAATGAGATGGTTGCGTAGATACCCATGTCAGAGGTGTTACCCCTATTTGCCACCAGACAACTTGTACTCAAAGAGGGCACCAGAAGATGCCTCTTCTACCACGTCAATAGATGAACTACATAGACAATCATTTGCGGCTGAACGTAACATATTGCACGTAATGTCGGGACGAAAGTCAGGCATGTAGTCCGCAACTATCACGATGTTGAACCTCTCTACTACACAAAGTCAACAGTAGACTCACCATGACCCGAAACACGTTAACCCCACGATAAATGCAAAATGTAGCAATTAGGTAGCCAGCTATCTCGTACACCCGTAGTCTCCCTACAAAGCTCCGTTGAATATGCTCCCCCGATCCTAATGATACCCCATTGTACATGACAAATTCAAAAACGCCCCCGACGACAACCTCAGCGGTTGGCGTTGTTAGTAACAGACTGCAAGTAATCCAGCAAAAATGTCCGCTCTGCAGGTGAGATGGGCGTCTGGCTGCCCTGGCGGGACGGCGGGACGCTCGCGAGTCCCGGCTCACCGGCGCCGGAGGCTAGGGAGGCAAGGCGAGATCTTGGCGTTCCCACAAAGACCTCTTTTCCTTTGGCCACTTCCAAGCTAGCAGGGGACGGCTGCTTGCCGAAGAGCGATAGCAGCTGTCGTTTCTGATCAGGCCCGGACTCGCGGCGTCGGTTCAGAGCAGGGAATGCTGGAGCAACACCGGGGCTGCCACCAGCGGCAGCAGGCTGCAAGTGACCAGCGAGCCCACTTGGCGATGCATGCAATGTCTGTGGAGAAGCCATCGATGGTACGCCAGAACCGAAGAACTGATCTCTCTGGCCTCTTTGGAGGATGCGAATGGGCTGAGAAGATTGAGAAGTAGCCGGCATGTGCGGTTGAGGGCCGTATTGCTGCGCGTAGTCCGCCATGCCTTGCGAGCCAGGAGTACCAGTCTGAGAAGGTCGTGGCTGGATAGACAGTGCTTCCAGGGAGATGGACGGGTTTGTGTCAACGCTGGCTCGCGAAGAAATTTGAGCCCGTGCAACCTCGCCGCCAGCTGAACGCAGCAGTCCGTTCAACATGTTGCCAGACGCTGGCTGGGCCGCGGTGGGCGGTCCTTGAGCGTGCGGCTGGGGCTGTTCCTGTTTACGGAACATACCAAGCAGAGCAGATTGATGATCACCGGCTTGAGGGGCTGGTCTGGAGCCTGCTAGCTCCTTGGGACTTGGCTGAGACCGGTTGTAACCGCTCAAGACTCCAGCCGTATGCGGAGGGACCTGCGGAGGGAATTGTGGATGTATTTGCGGTGCACCAAAGTTACCATGCTGAGGTGCTTGAGGTTGTCCATGGTGGCCGGGGCCCGGAATCTGCGGCTGTCGAGTATTTTCCTTCAGTTGTGTTGCGGCATTACCGCCCTTGAAAGCGTTCAGTAGCGCCATCGACTGTCCATTCAACTGAGACTGCCTTGAGTGCTCAACAGGAATCGGAGCTTGTGATGGCGTCTGGCCGGGATGCCCATATTGGACTTGCTGCGGATTGACAAATGATGGTGCGCCAGGGTAGTTGGGCTGGGCGCTATCTTGGAATGCGCTTCTGTTGAACACCGATCTTTCCACCTGAGGAAGAAGCGGCTGGGGATGCACAAGAGGAGCTTGATTACTCTTGTACTGTCCTTGAGGTACGGGATACTGTTGGTTGTACGACTGATCGATCCTCATATGCGGTGGAGCCATATTCCACTGAGCGTCATCATTAGGTGGGTAGGGGAATGACGGCGGCGGCTGTTGAGTGCGGATGGACGGCATCTGATGATGGTGGTGATGATGGGGTGTTTGAGGCTGAGGAGCCTCAACAACTGTTAGGTCCATGGGAGTATGAGCTTGATGAGCTCCATAGGCTACAGGTTGCGGGGCGGCACCAGAGGATCCCCCCTTGGCTTGAAGGATGGAAAGCAAAACACTGCCCTTATCCTGCTGAACAGAAGGCGGAGCTCCCTGCAAGCCTTGAGTAGGAGGTTGCACCTTTAGTAGTCGGTGAAGCTCCTGAGTGGCGCCCTCCAGAGTCTCTATCGCCGGCGTCTGGTCAGCGGTTTCGGCGCCAGTGTCGGTCTTCCAAGCGTCATCTTCAAACTGCGATTCGTCGATAGGTCTGTGGACATGAGATCCGCTGGCCACCCTCCGTGCGTCAATCTTCTTCTGCGAGACAACCCATTTCTTCAAGGGTACGAGAAAGGGAGCAACCATGTAGAACTTGTTGGCGTTTGGAACAGCGACCGCATCGTTATTGGGGCCATTTTTCCGACGAAATGCTGGCAGCTCCGACAGCTTATACCACTGAATCTTGCTGATCTCCTTTCTGGTTTTCGGTTCGAATACAGTGTCCATTGGGACATCGCGAAAGACGTAAAGCCTCATATGCTGTTCGCGCATCGCGATCTCAATGTACTTGGGTTTGTGTTCGGTAGGCACCAGGCCAGCAGCCTCAAGATCGAGGCCAGTCTCTTCGTAGACTTCTCGAACGGCGCAGTCCAGATCATCCTCGTTCTTGTTGATCTTTCCTCTTGGGAAACTCCAGTTGGCGCCTTTTTTCCATCCCTTGACCAGGACTGTCGAGTCCATAGCTTCGTTGAGCATGATGGCACCCCGCACGGGAACTCGGGTCTTGTACTCCAGAAACTCCTCAAACGCTTTGGTGTGGTTTTCGACGGAGAAGTTTGCCAGGAGGGGGCAGTGCTGAAATATTCGAAGGCAAAATGTGCGCAGGGTCATGGACGGAAGAGTCGGGTCGAGAGGACGGATAAAGTCTTCGTAGAACCACTGGGCTTCCTCGACCTGGAAGCATATTCGAGCAACGGAAGAGAGGTCTTCTTGGGGTAGGTTGATGATGAAGCGGACGCAGAGGTCGTCCAGCCCTACGTTGTTTGTGTCAGTCCCAGCTCGCAGATGCGCACCCCGTCCAACACATACAATCCTCTAACTGCATCTGTGTTGCGGCCATGTTGATGGACCTGCCCGGCTCATGCTATTATTCAAATTCGTGTTTGTTCTTCTTGTCTTCTTCTCAAGACTTTGCGAGGCGGCGATGGGGGCGTAGCTGTGAAGACAAGCTGACCATTGTTGAGGCGCGACAGGACAGAAGACGACGAGGCAAAGAGCAAGTCGACAAACGAAAAGACGCGCGCGGTCGTCGGAATCGCAAGCCACTTGCCGAAGACGATAGAACCTCGTAAAGCGGAAGCTAATGCTACGATGTAACGTCTCTGGAGATATGCGGGGGTGAGGCGACGATGCTAGAGTCGAAATCGTGGATTTCGGAGGTGACTTGTTGATGTTGTTGTCAGGTTTGACAGCATCTCGTCAGTCACAGGCAGCCCGTACCTGCCCGCTCGTGAGCCCAACAGGTTCCAGTGGAGAGCTTGGAGGTGCTGCGCCACAGAAGAAACGCACCCGCCATCCGAAGGGCAGTTTAGCTGCATGATAGTGGCTGTGCAGGCCTAGCCTCCGATCTCAACAAGCTCCCACGTCTCAGCAGATGCAGGTGGAATTGCCACTTCAGGGTTCCTGAAGACGCCAGCACATGCTCGGGATCGGCATTGCAGCAGTAGAACAGTTCTAGCCGGCCTTGTTGGGCAAGCACGGCAAGTAAACGGTTCCAGACCGCAAAGGCCTCCCGTATGTACTAGTAGATTGCAAGTTCCAGAAGTTTGGGTGGTAGTGTGATCGCCCAAAGCGGCAGCGAGAATTACATCATCGCACCAGCTCAAACGGGCTCCCTCACCGTAGCCCGGTTATCCAGCCCGTCAATGCATAAAAACCGGTAATTCACGACAAAGCGTAGCCTTGGTTGTGTGTACAAGCGGCGGCAATTGAAAAAGGCTGGCATTTCTCTTAATCTATATATTGTCCTCTTCGTCTGTCTCAAAGCCATCTTCTTTTATCTGGCTTGGCCTGCTTTGTCCTGGAATACCAGTCTGCGGCTTCACCTGAGACAGTCGACAACAAGCGGCCTCATCGAGCCAACCTCTTGGTTTCCTTGACTACCTACCTTCTACAAAGACAAGATAAAGGACGAGATACAAAGAGGACCCACGACTACCCCTATACCAAACCCCTTCATCCATCATCGTCGACGCAAGCGGCCATGACGTCTATTATCACAAAGTTCATCACCAAGAAGATCCTGGGGGAGACGGTGCAGAACAAGTTTGGAACTGAAGTGAGTGGCACACAACATTCAGGTTATTCACCGAAACGACAAGTGCTAACCCACGACTTGTAGGATCCTTACTTTGAACAAGTGCCTGCCACTCGCCTCGATGGAACGCCAAGCGGCAAGGTGAAGAAGCGGAAAAAGGCCCTCCCACCAGGCATCTCCGAGAATGATGGCAAAGTCTTGACCAAGGTCAAGCGTCGGGCGTATCGTCTAGACCTGGCTCTATTCAGTTGCTGTGGTATCCGTTTCGGCTGGGGCAGCGCCATTGGCTTGATCCCTGCGTAAGTTGACCCTTGCAAGCCCAGTTCAAGACACTGAAACTGACATGAGCCGCACAGCGTTGGTGACGTCTTTGATCTGCTCATGGCCCTCATCGTGATGAAGACTTGTATGCAAGTTGATGGCGGGCTCCCGTCATCCGTCAAGATGAAGATGCTCAGCAACATCGCCTTTGACTTCGCCATTGGAATTGTCCCGTTCATTGGTGACCTTGTCGACGCCATGTTCCGGGCCAACACTCGCAATGCCGCGCTCCTTGAGACCTACCTGCGGGAAGAGGGAAAGAAGAACCTTCGCGAGAACGGACAGCCGTTACCGGCCATTGACCCCAGCGATCCGGAGCACTTTGATCGAATGCAGGCGCAGGATCCGCCCGAGTACGTCTCAAACCCGCCATCGCGGAACCCATCCATGTCCGATCGGCCTCCTCGCAGCCGCAGCCACAGCCGCGACCGCCGTCAACAACACCAGCCAGTTGAGCCGGCGCCGGCGCGGGTCCGCGAGGAGCGGGGATTCTTTAGTCGCAGCAGCAGGTCCCGGCCGCAGGATGTTGAGATGGGCGAGGTCGATTCCGGGGCTCGAAAGGCCCGCCGATCGCAGCGTAGAGCGTCCAGGGAGCGGTCACAGCGGAGGGACTCGAGGGACCGACGCTAGACCCTGGAAATTCGGAATTACGTTCGGAGGATCAGGCTGACGAAGGGCGGGCCCTTGTGAGTCAGATTCTCAAGTATCGTTCATGATGGGCACGGGTTTTGCGGTAACGTTTGCAAGGACAGTGGTGTCGAGAACGCGTCTGGAATGTGTCATGAGTGTATGAGAGATGTATAGTACAAAACTCCCATGAGAGACTACTACTACTTTAATCAAGCAAAGTGGATGCCGAGGGTGGGTCAGATCCTCGAATAAAATTACAGAACAAGATCTGATAAGTTTCCTTGGCAATTTGATCGACCCAGCAACTAGAGTTGATGGAACTCGAAGAGGCAAAGTCGACAGGTCCGGGATCTCAGCTCAAAGCGAGTGTCCAAGCCCAATCTCAGTTGAGCCCAAGGATTTCCCGTGTTCAAGATGGAGAGAGAATGGAGTTTAGGCATCAGAGACGGTTGAATACGGAGGTGAAGTGGTGCCAACTTTAGCCGGTATCGTCGCACTCGGTGGCTCCCGAGTACAACGCGGTGAGATTCTTGTGGCACGTTCCTGGCCGTCTAGAGAAGCTATGGATTCGCGGGAAGTTGGCGGTTGGACATGACAGGCTCCATGTTTTGAATCATGTACTTTTGAAGCAATCAGTCACAATGGTTTCGTCCTGGTAGCCATCTCATGACTTCTACATGCACTCCACCGCCAAAAGAGCTCCTCGGGTGAGCTCGGTCCAGCCTGGCGTCATGACCCTAGCTGCAGCCCATCTCGCATTGCCCCAACGACGCAAGAAATGTAAGGTTTTGCTGATTGATAAACGACGGTCATGACGTGAATCCGGCCAAGCCTGAACCATCAGCCCCTGCAAAAGAATGCGCAGGTACCAGGCGGTGGAGCAGAAAAACATAAGGTACAGTACTTGACCTTACCAAAGACGAACGTGAAGCTGCCCAAAACGCGTCTTTACGCGTCTCACTTGGTCGCTTGAAGCTGGTGGCTAGTGGTCTAGCGTGGTATCGGCGGGGCCCCTAGGCGCTTCTTGGCGCTTCTGTCTCCCCCGAAAGGCGCCGGAAGCCCCTGGTTCACCCAGTGACGCGCAGTGACACCCCAGGCGCTAGCGTCATTATGCGGCCCACCGCGAACCCGCCGCGACGCGCTCTGATCCACGTGACGACGCATCGCCGCTTGTACAAAAGCCCATCCGCCTCTGCTCATGTTTCGACCAGATCATAACCACCGCGTCCACATCCTCACATTCAAGAGTCTCACGCAAATACAAAAACATTACCGTGTCTTTGCCTGTTTTGCTCGACCTGAATCTATTGTTTCCTTTTACACCTACATCAAACACAATGGCTGCGCAAATCACACCTTCGAAGCAGGTAGGTTACCATGACGACGGGTGCGCAAAAGTGTGCACCCAGTCACCATTCGTCGCAACCCAGAATCAATTGATCGCTAACATGGTTATCCAACAGGCTGCTTCCGGTATTGAGAACCTTAAGATGGAGTCCCCCATCAAGAAGCTCGACTTTGGTGCCTCCAACAAGGAGAACGAGCCCCTCAACCAGACCGCCGATACCACCCAGTTGAAGACCAAGGTCGTAGAGGAGAACAAGAAGGATGACGAGAAGGCTGTAGTCGCCTCTGGCATTAAGGCCGAGGAGGTTGATGAGCCTCTCCTTCGAGAGAACCCTCAGCGATTTGTTCTTTTCCCCATCAAGTACCACGAGGTATGTGACGCGTCTCGGACGCGTAAAGTGGCTCCCCACCTTGGACCTGCATACTAACCTGCATGATAGATCTGGCAGATGTACAAGAAGGCCGAGGCGTCTTTCTGGACTGCCGAGGAGATCGATTTGTCCAAGGATCTCCACGACTGGAACAACCGCCTGACTGCCGATGAGCAGTTCTTTGTCTCCCACATTCTTGCCTTCTTTGCTGCCTCTGATGGCATTGTCAACGAGAACCTGGTGGAGCGATTCAGCGGCGAGGTCCAAATCCCCGAGGCCCGATGCTTCTACGGCTTCCAGATCATGATGGAGAACATCCACTCTGAGACCTACTCACTGCTCATTGACACCTACATCAAGGAGCCTGCCCAGCGAACTTACCTATTCAACGCCGTTGACACCAGTATGTTACCCACCTGAGCCCACAACATGTATACCATCTAACTTTTTCAGTTCCCTGCATTCGAAAGAAGGCCGATTGGGCTATCCGATGGATTCAGGACAAGGACTCTACCTTTGCTCAGCGCCTTGTTGCCTTTGCTGCCGTCGAGGGCATCTTCTTCAGCGGTGCCTTTGCCTCCATCTTCTGGCTCAAGAAGCGTGGCCTCATGCCCGGCCTGACCTTTTCCAACGAGCTCATCTCTCGTGACGAGGGTCTCCACACCGACTTTGCCTGCCTCCTCCACTCCCACCTCAAGGGCCGTGCCAGCAAGCAGATCATCTACGACATTATCACTGATGCTGTCACCATTGAGCAGGAGTTCTTGACCGAAGCCTTGCCCTGTGCCCTCCTTGGCATGAACGCCGACCTCATGAAGCAGTACATTGAGTTCGTCGCTGACCGCCTCCTCGTCGCTCTCGGCAACGAGAAGGTTTACAAGTCCTCCAACCCCTTCGACTTTATGGAGAACATCTCCCTTGGAGGCAAGACCAACTTCTTCGAGAAGCGTGTCGGTGATTACCAGAAGGCTGGTGTCCTGCACAGCGCCAACAAGAAGAGCGAGGACGAGGAGGTTAAGGGTGAGAACGGCGGTGACTTCACCTTTGACGATGACTTCTAGATGCATCGTCCCGTCTCTTTTCTTGGCCCTGGTACGCGCGCATATGAACATATACCCTGTTTTCTTTTACTGTACATTGAGATGAGCCTCGGGGCAACGATACTTGGTTAACGCCGACCGAGGCTGGTTATCCAGGTTGGGGGCACATTTGGGATCCGGAAGCTGGATTTGCACGGACCGATACAAGGCGTTTGAGGTAGTTGGACTTTTGCCTGGGTGGATGAAAATAGCATGACGGTTTTAATTGTGCTCATGGATGACGATACTATATAGCCTCTTTAGAAAGAGATGAATTGAATTAGATATAAAGAACTGCTCTCGCTGTGATTTCACTCTCCGGAAGTTTCTGTACTGCGAACCCATCAGATTACCATTGCCTACGTCCCAGGTGGCTATAAGTATCCCGCCTACTGCTTTTGTTTCTCAGATATTGTCTCCAATTTTCTGGAAGCAGATGTCTGGGATCCATGAATGGAACTGTACCAGCGTCCTTTAACCGCGATAGTCTTGAATCGTATCACATGTTATTTGCTTCTAATTGCCTTGCTTCTATGGCTTCGTCTCCCCATGATGGTCTGTCTGCCAGCCGTCATCTCCTCATGACCAGACACTCACTAACCCCCCTCATTTCTTGCCCTTCTTCTTCTTCTTCCCAC
Organism: Fusarium zealandicum; assembly: GCA_013266195.1. Classification (NCBI taxonomy): domain Eukaryota; kingdom Fungi; phylum Ascomycota; class Sordariomycetes; order Hypocreales; family Nectriaceae; genus Fusarium; species Fusarium zealandicum. The sequence goes on along the minus strand of JABEYC010000697.1, from coordinate 11 downwards.
CCCCACCGCCC
>JABEYC010000696.1:0-22913 GCA_013266195.1 Fusarium zealandicum | reverse complement strand
ACTATATATAGAGGATAGTAAAGATAATATTATGAGACCTGTAAGAAAATGAAAGCGAAATTTCTCAATATACCGATAGTCATTAAATATTTCACGTCGACTCTGATTGGGTCCATGTTCAAGCAGACACCCGTGACTTTACCAAGGTATTGTTATCGATAGCGGGTCGGCACTATCATGCAAGCCGTCACCCAGCTCAGGTCACTCGGACCTCAGACGACATCGGCCTTCAACCACGATAACGCATTTTCTCTTCCACACAACAACCTAATAAGCTTTTGGACCACTCTCCTGAGCTGTACCGAACGTTTCAAAGGTCTGTTTGGAGTCTCTATTCAGCATACCCGAATTCCCGCCTATACGACTGGCTGAACGATAACCATGGCGGGAGCGGACAACGACCATGTCTCGCCATTTGCGCCGCTCATGGTCGAGTTGGCCCGCATGAGAAAGTCCAATCTGAACGCTGCCATCGATGATGTAGATCAGGTTATAGATCTGCTCGCTGCTGCACGGCAGCAAGTTGCTGGAGGTAGGTGTTCACACCAGATTGCATCCCCGCCTTCTAACGTCTCTCCAGAACCAGACACAACTCGAATGGGCATGTCCATGATGGCGCTACAAAACCCCGTCAAGGCTCGCTTCGAAGCCATCACCCAGGATCTCAAAGAAGTCACAAAGGCGCAAAAGGCGTTTGGAAAGGCCTTGGACAAGGTTCGTCGCTGCTCGAGCCGTTGCGAGAGGCACCATTGACCGACTCAGGCGCTACCTCACAAAGAACTCCCCATGGAGACGGACGCCATGGCCGACCACCCAGGCCTGATAAACCGAGCGATAGCCATGCATCTTCTGCGCGAAGGACAGTTCTCCGTTGCCTCGACGTTCCTCAACGAAGCCCGCGATCACCCTCCCCATCACGAATTCCGCTCGCCCCCGCGCACCGACGAAGACGGCGATGACGACATGGACGACGACGACTCTGAACAAGACGACGACGACGACGCCGAAGAGGATATCCGCAATCTGCACTCGGAGCACCTGCAAAGCAAATTCTCCGAAATGTACAGCATCCTCTCACAGCTCAAAGACCGCAACCTCGTCCCAGCCATTGACTGGGCGCGCGGGAACAGCCCCCAGCTGGAGGCAAAGGGCAGTACCCTCGAATTTGAGCTCAGCAAGCTACAGTTTGTCTGGCTCTTCAAGGGGCCCTCGGTCAACGGCCTCCCTGACGATGCCGAGCGTAATGGGCCCCTCGGCGCGCTCGCCTACGCCCGCCAGCACTTTGCCCGCTTCCAGGCCCGCCATCTGCGCGAGATCCAACAGCTCTGCTGCGCCTTGGTGTACGCGCCCAACCTCTCCGCATCTCCCTACAGCCACATCTTCGAGATCGACTCGGCGTTTGAGGACGTGGCCATGTCCTTCACCCGCGAGTTCTGCTCCCTGCTCGGCCTCTCCGCCGAGTCACCCCTCTACGTCGCCGTTACGGCCGGCTCCATCGCCCTCCCGCGCCTCATCAAGTACACGACGTACATGCGCGAGAAGAAGACCGAGTGGACGACCGAGAACGAGCTCGCGTTCGAGACGCCGCTGCCCGAGTCTATGATCTACCACCCCATCTTTGTCTGCCCCGTCAGCAAGGAGCAGACCACGCAGGACAACCCGCCCATGATGCTTCCTTGCGGCCACGTCATCTGCCGTGAATCTTTACACAACATCACAAAAGCTGCGCGGTACAAGTGCCCTTACTGTCCGACAGAGGGTCACCTGAAGGATGCCGTCAAGATCAGGCTGTAGCTACTCGATGCCTCGAGCTAATCACTCACAAGTACTTTAGAACTTAGCCCGTTGCTTTCAGTTTGCTTCTTTTTTACTCTTTGAACTGGGAAATAGGGCGTTCATTGGTTGCATGGTTTGCGCAGCCCAGTTGACCTTTGTCTCTGGGATCAAGAACGTAGAGCGGGAGTTTGATCTCTTGTTCCCGTATTGGGGCTCTTGGGACTTTTACTTGGGTAGATATTGTATTTCCGTATGAAAACCAATGTGAAACCTTTGACGTCTGAGCCATGTCCTATGTCTTGTCTGATCTGGTGAAACATCAAGCACGATCACGAGACGACACGTGTCTTACACAACAACTTCAGACAACGTCTTTGGTTTCACAAGTCGGTATTAACTATCAACGTTTTGATAACCTGCCAAGCCCGAGATCACCTCGAGCGTTCAGGCCATATCTACACTTCCCAAAATCCACCATTTTGTCCCATCGCAGGTTCTCTTGGCGAGGATCTACAATCCAACTACGATCCAACAATTCAAACCAAATGATAACTCCCAGATCACTCATTCAGATAATGAAGATGTCTTGAACGCCTGATATGACTGGGTCTTGACACGAGAAAAGAAAAACACCACAACATAGGAAAGACAATCAAAGAAAATTTCCGACATAGGTAGGTAGTCAGGGGATATCATCTCTTCGCCTTCTGTTCACGCCACTCCAAATTGGTCACCGTTGGTCCCGAGCCTGCCCTTTCTGACCGGTGCCATTCAAGAGGAAATTTTATATCCTTTCGTAATTCATGTCGTTGTACAATGATATCTCGGAATACTTGTACTTTCCGAGTATCACAGTTTCGATCGTGGCCGCTTAATCAATAGTCATTCGGCTGGGATTCTGAGGCTTGACATCCTGCATGCTGATCGAGTTGAGATCGGGCTTCTCCTCGACCTTGCGTTTCGTCGACAGGGCCTTGAGATGAGGCTTCAGGCCTTTGTTAAAGTTGCTTATGCATACGATGGCGTTGGCGATGGTAAGGAGAATGAGGAGGATGGTGATGACGGCAAATGCGGTCAGGGACCTGCGGACGGCCTCGTACGAGTTCTTGTGGTTGGGTTGGTAAATTCGGACCAGTTTGAAGAGAAAGTAGCTGAGGCCACCGAGGTAGAGGATGATGACGCAGACCATGCCAGGCTTGTTCTCCCTGCGTGTGAAGAAAGCGGCGGCGAGAAGAATAAGGATCGTGACGGGAATGGTGGCGATGGTCAAGGCGAATTCCGGATCGTTGGTCTCTGCAACTACAACGACGAACTGAACGATGAAGCCGAGGAAGAAGAAAAAATCGAACTTGAGCAGGGCGATGTAGATCTTAAAGAAGTTAGCTACTGTCAAGCTTGAGAATTGGGAAGATGATGAGAAAACGTACCTGATAGTGAAGGAACCGCTTCTTCATGCGGTAATCGGCACCGATGTTTTTGAGAATATCCCAGGCATACTCCTGGTAGATTTTCCACGAGATGAAGCCCATGGCAACAGTGGCTAGGGCGATGATGGCGGGGATAGCAACGAGATAAGGCTTGACATCGGCCCAGAGCTCACCAACCGCCACATTCTGCTTGAGAGCGTTTTTCTGTGAAAGGATATCGAAGGCCTCGGCGATCTGGTCAACTTGGGTAGCAGTGTAGACCATGAGGGCAAGGTTGGAGAAGCAGACGCCAATAACCTGAATGGTGTTCTTCTGGCGGAGTGCGTCCCATACAACAACAACAGTGTAGAGGAAACCAAAGATGAAGAGGGTCAAGAAGGTGGGAATTGTCTTGGCCTGAGACTGGACATTCTTGTCGTCGATGTTGGGGCGGAGGTTGATCTGGAATTTGCCAAAGATGTAGCTAGAGATGAGTGTCAGTAACAGGTGTTGTAGAAGTATGTTTGGGGAGAATGTATGACATACGCCTCGAAGCAAATGCAGAGAACAGCCTGGATAAGGGATACGGCCATGAAGCTGGCGGGCCATCGTCTCTTGAGAAAGCCCATATTACCGTTTAATGTGCTCGTGGCGGGAGTTGATGAGGTGAGGCCTTCTCGGTATGCGTAGCCTTGGTTGTGAGCGGGATCTACGCCCGAGTTGTCGACGAAGGTGGGCTGGGCGAAGGCGGCAGGCTGAGGGACGGGCTGAGTAGCAGTAGCCGGAGTGAAGTCGCCATCGTCGTACTCGTTGTTATATTGATGGCCCCCATAACCGTAGCCGGTGTCAACTCCAAGGAGCGACTTGCGGGACTCGAGTCGGGTAGCCATGTAGGACATGTGCCTGACTCCAGCCGGGAGTCACGGAGGTCAAGTCGAGGAGGCGCCGACGATGCTCGTCGAAATCGTTCGACGGCTGATGGTTGAGATGTTGATGGATGAGAGAAGCTCGTCAGCAACTGGGCACGCGTGGACTCGGTCGGGCGGTCGTGGGTCAGATGTCGGCTGACGCGAGAGAAGACGCGAGGAGCAGTTGTTGGTGATTAATGTCTTTGACTAGCAATAAACAAAAGAGAGGTGATGGTCGCGAGATGAGGAGAGAAACGAGAGACGGCGACGCAATTGTTAGGGAGGTTGTGGTGGTGATGAGGCGATTTGTTGATGCAAGCGGCCAGGGGAGAGAGGACGTAGGATGGGATGAGATTTAAGAAAGGCGAGCCTGTCTACTTTAGCGCTGCTGAAACAGACCAGGCCCGGGGGGGGGGCAAGTTAAAGAGAACCTAGCCAAGAAATGGGAGGAGGCTGTTGGATGGGCGCAGGGCACGAGGAGGTGGCAGGGGTCCAGGCGTTTTTTCCTGGGGGGATGGGACTTGCTAGTGGAGGGCTTCGAGCGGCTGCTAGTGGCTCCTGTAAGGGTTTCGGCCACTAAATTCTCAAGCCTCGGGCAGTTTGATGGAGGGAGGTCTTGCGGCAGCTGTTCTTTGATCTGGGCTTGAGCTGATGATGGAGGTGTCGTCGGTGTGGGCCGGATGCAATCTGTCTCAGACTTGAATGAGATTTGTCGGGTGAGGGCATTCCGTTTTTGCTCCCGAGGCTCTGCTGTCGTTTTGCAATTTCGGCTAGACGCGATGTTGATTTTGAACCATGACGAAGCCAGACACCAAAGAGTAATCAACCAAGGTAGACAAATGGCTACCAAAGCAGGGCATCAGGCTGACTGAGGCGATAGTGGATTGACAGCCCCTAGTGGAGTTGACCGTAGACGCGGGATTCTGCGTCTCTAGTCACTAGCCTCAAGGCTACCTAGCTATCCATGTGCAGTGCATAATCAGCCTTGGGGGGATCCATCCCATGGAGGGGAACTACCCGACCGGACAAGACCGGCCGAGTGCTATCTTGACGCCATCGAACGTCCAAGGCAATTTTTGCAAGAAAGCCTATCTAGTGAAGAGCTAGGAAGAGAGAAAAAGGCATGAGAAAGTTCTATTGCATCATATCAGCAAATCCACATGGGATTGCCGTTGTCGGGTGCGTCAGATTGACCTGTAAAGGGCTAATTATGGCGGTTGTCCCGCATGTCACCGAGCTGGTGGAAGAGTGGATTCATTGGACCCACCTGCAGTACTGCCCGAGGCGGTGCAGGTTTGAAATGTTCAATCTGTTAGTGCAGCCAGGCCCTCTGTCACATAAAAAAACGCCCGCTCGCTAACAGACGATACAGGCTGAGGGGCTTGAAGATGCCTTGCCCGTCGGACACAGCCCAGCTCCCGTCCGTACAGCCACCCGACCTTTCACCCCTCCCCTCGCCTTCTCTTATTATTCACAATAGAGAGCTCCCCCATGCTCACCCTCCATCATAAAGATGCAACAGCGGCGGGGCCTCGGCTATTGTGCATTGCCGCAGCGTTGAATGCTAAAATAAAACTGTCTTGGGTTGATTTATTACCGCTCCCTTCATAGGCATGCGGCCTTATTACCAGAAGTGACGGCGGGCAGCCACCTCGATGCATCATGCCCATTCCGTCGACGTCAAAGGACGCATGGGATTGGAATAGATTCTGTCAAAGAGAATCCGGATTTAAACAACAAACAGCCTGGCCAGCTGTTCCGTGGCTGACCCAGCCCCCAATTAAGCTGCATCCACGCATATACTCGGCACATCTCTTGATAGCATAATCATGATTGCGCTTTTGGGCTTCAGGATTACTGATTGGGACCCTCCTTGCCCGGCGCACAGTGAATGCTTACTGTATCTTGGCCAAAGCTCTCCAGAACCACGTCCCTTGTCTGCAGCTTTGCAACAAGGCAAGGTGTATAGGTACGTGCTGTGGTAATGTCGTGATCCACTAGAAATATGCCATAAATAAGCCAGCCATTGAGAGAATCCTCGACGACGTCGGATGCATGTCAGCTCGTAAATTTGCGTGGGTCAACGTGTTTTAAGAGCCCACTCTATTTGGAGTTGTTTTCTCCTATTCCGAGCTGCATAGATGACATGTCTGCTAGGTTGTTTAATGTCTTCCTCCGTCAGATGAGACGTAACTAACGGCATATGTGTCACCGTTCAATCATGATTAATGCCATCAAGGTTCTACATAATAACGGCTCAAATCTCCATGCTTGATCATCTGCAGTTTACCAGCCGTACTAGTAGTTGCATAATAGGTAGACGGTGTATTAATCTCCCCGGGCTACCACTGCAAGAACCCATGACACTCGACCATTGCTCTTACTTCAAGTCACACTCGCATCATCACAACCAACTCATTCTCCCAGCAACAAACAAATCAAGCAATTCATCATCATAGAAAATCGAGATCCCACGAACCCCATTCATATCCCAGGACTGCCTCCTCGTTTATGCCTCCTGCGTTTGAGCCTGTCCCATTCAACCACAATGGACTATCTGTCGCCTGCTGAGCCGCCAGACCGACTTGCCCTATCATCGCAGCCTCCTTTGGCTCGGGTACATACTCAATCGCCTGGAAGCATGTCGCTTTGCCTAGGAACTGGTGCATCAGCAGCCTGAAGCTGGTGATACATGGCTTCACGAGTGCCTGGATGCGTTCTTTGCCCGTTGCCGGAAACACCGTCTGCGTGCCATAGTAGGCCGCCGCCATGCTGCCTTGTCCTGTCACCACCGCTGCGAACTGTTGGACGATCCGTGCCGCTTCGTGTGCTACAGTCCATCCTTTCGGGAATGCCTCAAGGATTGTGATGAGGACGGTCACCTCGTCCCGAGCTGCAAAAGGCGCCGACCCCTGTGCTCCCCTTTCAGCTGAGCCGCATGATGCTGCAAAGTCGTGCATTAGCACCAAACACACGGGTAGCAGCCGACATAGTGACACCCGATTCAGGGGCAGTTGTCGTTGCTGGAGGAGTGCCGAGTTGGCTTGAAGTTGCTTCCGGCAAAACTCGAGCAGCTCTGATCGACTGACTGCTGCTGCTGAGCTGTTGAACTGGTTCGGGAAATAGAGTATCACAAGTAAGTGGTAGTACTGGGCACTTAACCATGTGACGCTGCTATGAATAGGCAGATTATCCGCCTCCATTGGCGACATGAGACACCCGTTGCTATACCAGTCTTCGATCTCGGATCTGAGACTACTCAACACTGTCCGCCGGTCCGAGCATGTTACGCCCGCAGTGTCCGCATTGCGCTGGAGATGTACAGCTTGGAGAATTCGATACTCCATCTGACGGAGCTGGATAACATGCCGACTGGTCTGCAGATTCCGAGCATACACGGCTCTATCCGCACTGGCAAACTCCTCAACCGTAAGACCTGGAAGCGGGATATTGGCATTCTCATCCGTTAGCGCCACTGGTAACCCTTGCGATGCGGCCATCATACGATCGAGAACGAAAATGCTCCAGTATAGCCGATGTCTTAGCTCCGTCTCGACTGGCGTGTGAGGCTCATCGTCCGGTCGTGTCAGCCCAATGACCATGGCCTGCCGTGCTGCGATGCCAACGATGGAGTATGCTGAGGTTGCCGCAGGATCAAACAGAGAGTACAGTCCCAGGAGAACTAGAATTTGCACCGACTCGACGCTCTCGTTACAGAGACATTCTTGGATGATGTCTGGGTAGACTACATCGAAACGTCTCGCTGTATCACTGGGTATTTGCCCTGCCCGCGCCAGCGACGTGCAACCGATAGCCATGACGAGATAAAGCAGTGTCATGGGCGGATCTTGATCTGCGGGAGAGAAATCCCCTAAAGACTCAAGATCATGGCGTATCCTGACCTGGTCCACAAAGGGGTATGCTCGATTGACATGGCGGAAGAAGGCATCCACGAAGCGACCTGGAGCAATGTCGGGAGGCAGGGCTTGCCGAGCAATCAACCTTCGCCTGGTGATAGAGTCGTTGGAGTCTTGGTACGAGAGATGGCTACTCGTAGCTCCCACGCTTCCCGGATCCCTGTCCTCGATCTGTATCTCGGCATTCTGTTGTCCAGCTAGGGGGTTATCGCGTCCACGGATCAAGGGGAGAGGTCCAGGTGCATCGAAAGGAGGGGTTGCCGGTCCTGGTGCCCTTGGAAGCGGCGACGATGCGACTCCCAGGTTTGCAGAAGGCCTAACGCCGCTCTGTCGTCCAGGGAGGACCAGAGATCCCAAGTCAGCTCCAGTTTCGAGAGTATCTATACCACCCTGCTGGTCCGTTAAGAGCAGATTATCATCAATGTAGCGGCTGAGCCACTGCACACGGGTGCGCAACTGATGAGCCCGAGCTTCAGCATTGGCGATAGGGCTCGTGTAAGAGCATCGCTGGCCGGCGCTGGCGCAGAGAGAGCAGACGGGATATGTCCGACTGCACTTCTTTTTGAAACTGCGACAGCGATCGCAAGCCGGAGCTATGGGTCTCCCGCCGAAGCTCCGACCTGAGGACGGAGGCTGTTGCTGCAGCTTCTGCTGCTGTCCATCCTGTCGGCGAGCTTGCGTCTCTCGCTGGGGCTCTTCTTGCAGCCGACTATCAGGAGATGCTGGAGGTGAAGCGGATCGGGCCCGACCGGCATCCCTCGGGGATGGAGACACCCTGCGGAGGCGGAAGCGGTGGATCGAGGCTTTCATCTCAGATGCTATTTTGGGAAACTGGAGCTATCGCGAGCATCATCTCTTTGGATTAAGCTGACCCTGCCAAGGCTTATAAGATGCGGGGTTGTGTTGCCAGTCAATTGATTGCCATACGGTTGAACAACGAAACGTGCAGCGATGTTATTACTGCCTGTGGCCAACATGAGCAGAAGAATATGGGAAAGCACGCAAGAATCTCACTTGACGGCAAAGCACCCTGGACCCGGAGCCGCATGCGCTATTGTGCCCATTATCGACCGAGGTGGACCGAATTGCGTGCTTACAGGAGGTGATTCTGGTGACCTTCAACGGCTACGACATAACGGCACTTCACCGAGCCGCGAACGCGTTAGCTTGGTCGACAGCGGAGAATCGAAAATTTTCAAAATACGACGAGGTTGGCTTTGGGTTATTTCGAGAATTTATCTTGAACCATATCTTGATAACTAAAACCGCAGACGGCACGGGACAAAGTCGAGATACATAGAGTCCGGCCAACCTCCGATCCCCGGAGTCGGGGTCGCGCGGAGCCCGACCCGGGATTGCCCCATTCGGAAATCATGACTTGGGTGTCCAACCAGGTAATCAGGTCATCCGTGATGGAGCCCAAGTCATGAACAAGGGTCCTTCAGCCCATGAGGCTATTTTACGGGATCCATCGGCGGCGTTCTCTTAGGTTGTCGAATGAGACGAGTTCGGTACTAGTTATCGACGAGGATGAAGGACTTGTGTTGCGATATTTAGTACGCTTTGGAACCGTGACACGGCATCTTGTTTGACAATCCATCTTGCATGCCCCGACATTATTCTTGTATTTGCATCATTCAACGGCTTGACTTGTTCTCTCGCCTTGACAACTGCATTCATTGGAACAACACTTACAGAAACCTCAATTCAAGACCCAATGGCCATAGCAGAAAAGCTCCACGTCCGCCGCATCGCCATCATCGGTGCCGGCCCCAGCGGCCTCGCGGCAGCCAAGTATGTCTCCTCGATATGAAGTTTTAGCCAGCAGTTACTGAATTCACTCTACAGATACCTACTTGCAGAGAAGAAGTTCTCCAAGGTTCACATCTTTGAGCAGCGTGCTACACCAGGAGGTGTCTGGAACTATACGCCCCTTGCCCGCGAGAATGGCTTCTCCGTCCCCAGGACAAATCCCAGCAACCGCCCTGACCAAGCCCTCTGGCCTAAGGACGGTGGAGACGTCGACTTTATGTCGCCCATCTACGACTTGCTCGAGACCAACATCCCGCACTCGCTCATGAACTACACAGACAAGGAGTTCCCCCAGGGCTCCTCACTATTTCCCCGCCACAGTGCCGTCCTACAGTATCTCAAGGAGTATGCCGAGGAGCTGACCCCGCTCATCTCGTATCAAACGCAGGTGCTGAACGTTGAGAAGCCCGGGTCCGATCGGTCCCAGCCATGGCAGGTTGAGCTGCTTGATTTGAAGGCGAATAAGGCCACCAAAGACGAGTTTGATGCTGTTGTAGTGGCGAGTGGACACTACAATGACCCCTTTATCCCGGATATTCCTGGGCTTGTTGAGTTTGACAAGGCGCATCCGGGTGCCGTTTCCCATTCCAAGTTCTATCGCCGACCCAACGACTACAAGGACAAGGTAAGCCAGATGAATCCCTCTAGTCTCACATGTCGGCATCTACTAATCCGGCCAAAGAAAGTCATTGTCGTTGGCAACTCTGCATCTGGCATTGACGTGAGCGTGCAGCTCTCTGCAGTCGCCAAACATCCCATCTTTGTCTCCGAAAAGGAGAAACCCACCGTTACACCATCTGACAAGCCATCTTGGGCTGTCAACGTGCCTCCGATCGTGGAGTTCATTCCCTCTCAGCGCGGCGTTCGCTTCGCCAACGGCCAAGTAGAAACAGATATTGACGCCATCATCTTCTGCACTGGATTCCACTATTCATATCCCTTCCTCAAGACCCTTGAGCCATCCATTGTGGTCCCCGATGGCGGTTATGCTGCGCACCTTTGGGAGCAGATTCTTTACACGGCTGACCCGACCCTTGGGTTCCTGAGCATCCCGCAGCGCGTGGTACCCTTCCCCATTGCCGAGGCACAGAGCGCTGTCTTCGCGCGTATCTGGTCCGGACGACTGAGCCCGCCTACTACCACTGTAATGGAAGCGTGGGTGGATCGTGAACACAAGGAAAAGGGCGAAGGCAAGGCCGTTCACTTGATGCACTTTCCCGAAGACGTGGACTACATCAACCGCCTGTACGAGTTCAGCAAGACGGCATTCGCAGACCCGGGACTGGAGAATGATGGCCAGGGCAAGACGCCGCCGTATTGGGGCCTGGACAAGCGGTGGGTAAGGGAGCGCGTTCCCAAGATCAAGCTCGCGAGTCGGGAGGTGGGAGAGAAAAGACACGAGATCAAGACGCTGGAGGATCTTGGATTTGATTATGAGGAGTGGAAGAGAACTGTGCACGAGGGAGAGAAGCTGTTTTGAGCTGTAGATGCTAGAGTATGCTATAGACCTTGATACTTTTATTTTGATACTGATGACAATGCACTTGGGAACATGACTGGACGTGAATCACACCAAATCTAGGTACCCCTGAGGTACTCATACTTCGACTCTGTTCCGCCGAAGGAAGTGTTATAGCAGGTTCTAACGTTTCGTATAACTACTATAAGACCGAGAAAGGAAAAGCGACGTTTTCTCCCCCAATGACTACCTAATTACAATCTACTAAACATTTTTACATATAAATATAGGAGGATCTATGTACCAAGAAGCGATCGGGTATATCCTGCGACATGGGATGTTCCATATATATCAGCTATCAGCCGTCTTCTCGTTCTCCCCCGCAGGCTTGCTGTCTTTCCGCCCCTTGAGCGACTTGAGCCCAGTCCGATGCTCCTCGTGCTCCTTGCTAAGATTAACCTGCTGGACGAACATGCTGATGACGAGAGCCAGACCGGAGAAACACGCATACACGATGTACATGGTCTGCAGACTCTGCCAGTACGCCGTCTTGGCCACCCTGCCCTCTTCGCCGCTCAGCGAGCCGACGAGCTGGACATTGCTTGCAGCGTTGGCGCCCGACAGGGATTCTGCCAGGTCGGAACCTAGCTCCCGCTCGAGCCAGGGGAACTTCTTCTCCATCTCGTTGTTGAAGATGACGCCGCCGATGACGACCGAGATGGACGTGCCCAGCTGGCGGATAAAGGAAAAGGTCGACGTGGCAGAGCCAATGTCTCGCGGCTCAACGTTGGTCTGCAGCGCAATCAGGGGTGCCTGGAAGTTGGGCCCGACGCCAAGTCCGGCGATGATCTGGAAGACAATGATCTTGGCCCAGTTCGCACGAGCCTCCAGGTCGATGAACAGGCCGAAGCCCAGAGTCATGACGACCACGCCCGAGACGATGGCCATCTTGTACCTGCCCGTCTTTTTGATGAAGACCCCAACCGCTGCTGAGATGAAGGACAGGGAGAGAACATACGGTAGTAGGTAGACGCCAGAGAGCAGCGACGATGAACCGAGCACGCCCTGGAAGTACAAGGGAAGCCAGTAACTTCCAGACATGAAGACAAAGGCGTGCGTAAAACCCAACACGTAACATGCGACCCTGTTTCGGTTGTGGAAGAGACGAATGGGGACCACGGGGAACTTGGCAACCTTTGCCTCGTACACGAGGAAGAGGCCCATAGCCAGGACGCCAAAGACAATGAGGCAAATGGTCGTGGCAGACTTCCAGGGGAAAGTGATGCCGCCAAACTCGAGGCCCAGCAGCCACATGATAGTGCCGCCGATGATGAGCACGCTGCCGGGCCAGTCCAGAGCCAGGAGGCCCTCCTTGACAGGCGTCTTGGGGTTGTGCAGCTTGAGCACAAAGACGAGGATAACGATGGCAATGGCGGACAGGGGCAGGTTGATGTAGAAACACCATCGCCAAGTGGCCTTGCTAGTAAAGATACCGCCGACGATGGGACCGACAGCAGAAGCCAGAGCCCACACCATACCCAAGATACCAAAGTACTGGCCGCGGTTCCGCATGGAGAAGAGGTCGCTGATGGCGATGTTGGGGAGCACAACCAGTCCTCCTCCGCCAATGCCCTGTATGGCACGCGAGGCAATGAGCATGGCCATGCCGTTGCTCACAGCGCACAACAACGAGCCGATCCAGAAGATGACGGCCGCGACGAGGATGATGGGCTTGCGGCCAAAGATGTCCGAGATCTTGCCCCATGTCGGGACAAAGGCGGCGTTGCCCAGCGTATAGGCGCTTCCTATCCAGATGTAGCCCTGGCTCGAGTTGAACTCGCTGGCGATGGTGGGCACGGCCGTGGCGATGATGGTCATGTCGAGCGCCGCGAGGAAGAGCGCGAGCCCGAGGGCGAACATGATGAGGACGGTCTGGAGCTTGGTCCGGCCTGCCTCGGGGTCCGCGGCCTCGGGCGCCACCGGAGACGGAGGTGCTCCGGCCGGGGACGCCTCCGTGCCTTTGGGGTAAGGCTCGGTGGAAGCAGGGCCGCGTGAGTCCGCAGCTGGAGGAGCACCATCTCGCTCAACGTCGAGGGTGCTGTCCGATCTGGTCCTCCTATCTGGAGGTGTCGCGGAGGCAGCCATTATTGCAAGGGGGGCTTGACAAGATGGAATAAAAGAGATGCCGTGAATATAGCTGTTTCCAAGCAAAAACGTCAACGTAGTTGTCGGAGGGTGCCGCTGGCCGGGTTAACAAGTCTGGTAGATTTCTGAGGTATCGGAGTTGAGAGTTCCCCGTCATGTTCGCTTCATCGTCGATAGACGGACACTTCCGTTCCCCACAGCTTTCTCAGCTTTGTTTAGTAGGGATTCCCGCTCGGCATTGTAGAGCAGCCCGAGGCTACTGGGAAACGGCACGGAGGACATGGTTGATGAATCATGGCGAATGAAGCTGGGCCTGTTGAATGAGTTGCCAGGGTGTGTGGAGTCGGTTATTATTGCCGGCTCCTAGGTCCGATATGTCCAGTGTCATGGGGTCAACCCTAATAAAGATCTTGATGGAATGCTATCTAGGTTCTCATCTGAAGATCTGGCGTGTGTAATGTACTACGATACAGGGCATAAATACAGGCCCCCCCCGCAAAGCTTTTCGGCTCCGCCTATCTATATACTTACTATGCAAGGACGTAATTCTCACACGATCGTAGCTAAAGTCACGAAATATATCTAGCTTCCAACTAGCTTAGCTAGAGATAAAATTACCTTCTATTTACTAATCTATATATTCTATTGGCTATATTTATATCTCTAGAAGCTAGTATGCTTTCTGATTGGCTTATACTTAGAAGCTGCTATATAAGGGGCTACGAAAGAATACTTTAGAAGAGCCCCCATTCATAATGATCTAGCACAGTGAATGCACCAATAAGTAGAACCGAAAAGCTTTGTGGTGGAGGCTTCTATTTATGCCCTGTACCGTAGTAGTCTTGTTTGGATCTTTGGCTGTCATCCTTGCTGAATGACGAGGAGATGATATGAGAGGCCCATCTGATTAGATGACGGTGCTTGCTACGGTGGCATTTTAGTCTGTACATACTATGTAGATTGGCCTCAACGTGGCAGGGATAGCCAGCTTTCAGCACATGATTCGTTTGTCTCGATTCTCTGTGAATGCAGCGTCCGTAATACGGCTTCATTCCGCTCTCGACAACATGCGAGACCGGTCTGAACAACATTGTATTGCCGGGCTATGGTATGGTATACTTCCGAGTAAAGGCCTATTCAATCAAAGTCTATAGAGACTCGTATATACTTGCAGATAGCTTTGACCGACTAGTCAGGCAGACATATCATCTCTTGTCACGTCAGAGGAGCCTGCAACTTGACGCATGACTCGTCTTCCGAATGGCCACCGGCATCTTCACTCCAAAGTCAGCATCAAAGTGTGATGATGATAATGGTGGTCGGATAAATAAATTTTGCACAGTTGTACATGCCCAACGCCACGACTGCAACGTGTTTGCTGAGTCGACTAACTAAAAGATCTTGGTGATGCTCTCCCTGGAAATAACACTGTTCTGTCGCTCGTCACGCTTGACGCGGAAGAAGCTGTCGCAGAAGTCGCTGCACCTCATGTGCCGCAAGAACTCTTCATCGTGGGTAATGACAATGAGCTGAAAGTTGCTTTGGGCCTGGCGAGCCTTGATAATCATGTGCAAGCTCTCTGCCAGACTCTTGATGTTGTCGCGGTCGAGGTTGGTTGTGGGCTCATCCAGTGCAATAAGACCACAGTTGACACCGAACGATTCGGCCAGCGCAAGACGCATGATGATGGACGCCAGAACCTTTTGTCCAGCTGAACATCGGCCACGCATGTCCATCTCTGTGTCCTGCTTCACCATGCAGAGCCGGTAATTGTAGTTGCGCTTGCCTGTGCTCGACTCGTTGTCAGAGCGGATGAGAATGGTGTCAATGTCGGTGCCTTGGTAGGTGCTCTGCCACAGCTCGCCGGCGATCCGATTCACCTCGGACATCTTCATCGAGTGAAATTGCATGACCGCCTTGTCGACAGCCGAGCTGCACTGCGCAAGATCTTCAATGGCAGCCTTGGTTGTTTCTACGCGAATGTGCGACTCTCGATACTTTCTCTTGGCGTCCTTGTAGTCCATCTCCCATTCTTGAAGCAGTCTTCCGAGCTCTTCGTCCTTGGTTTTCATAGTTCCCATGACAGAGCCGCGCTCGGCAAGAAGGCGGTTGTAGTGATTCTCCTGCGTGCGAGCTTCAGCCTGAAGCCGTTCGTAGTCCTCGCCGGCATTCCGGTCCTCGAGCTCGGAGATCTCCCGGCGGATGACATCGATTGTGCGTAGGTTTTTGCGGTAGTTGAGGTTATCCCTGATGTTCTTCTTCTTGCGATCCCCGTTGTCAATGTCCTGCTTCAGTTTGTTGGTGCGCACAGTGAGTTCTGTAATCTCCTTTTCAGTGTTCGTGATGTTCTTCTCAAGAGTCGCAATGGCACGCTGGTTAGATGCAAGGTTGGCGGGACCACCACGGTCAATGTAGTCCTGAATGTCCGTGTCCATCATCTTCATCTCGTTCACAGAGCTGGCCACGGTATCGCGGGCGTCGGCAATGACCTGCTCCTTGGACCTGCCTCGGCGGAGCACATCGTCTCGCGCAGACCTTGCTTCAGTGATGCCGGGCTCGACATTCTCAAGTTCTTCATCAGCGCGTTGAATGACCTCTCGCTGATGGGTCACTTCATCCTTCAACGCTTTTATCTGATTTTGGAGATCTGTTTTCTTGTCCAACTGCCCGGCTGCCCGGCTGACCTTGTTCCTCAGCTCGCTCTTTTCAAGCTCGAGTGAATTGAGCTGATCTTTCATGCGCTGTCGGTCCGTAGTCAGCTTGGAGATACGGTTCTTCAGACTCCTCATCTGATCAGAGATGCCAGCCTGGAGCTCGTGAATCTCATCGGGGCTTCGAGTCGCCCCACCAGACATCTGCTGCGACATGATGCGATCAACCTGTGTCTCCGAGTCCCCAACGTCCCTGACTGTCTGGGCAATGTTCATAACAGTCTTAGACATGTCTTCCAAGTCTTTCTGCTTCTCTTCCTCGGCCGATGCAAAAGACCCCTGCTCTTCCAGCTGTCTCTCCAGAGTGTCGAACTCAGCCTCCACAGCCTTGCACTCGTCACGAAGAGCGGGGAGCTCAGCAGACAACCTCTGATACGTGTCGTACGCTGAACGTACAGATCGCAGCTTTTCCAGGCTCCCCGTCGTCTCCTTCAGGTCCTTTTCCGTGTCAATCTTTCCTCTCGGATCAAGGTTCTTGTCAATCTTCTTGCTCAGTCTGTCTAGACTTGCAGCTTGACTGTCATCGAAATGCCGGTCACAGAGCAAACATTTCCGTTTAGCATCAAGCATGCGCTTGCACTTGTTGTAGTAATCCACGAGGGCGTCAAAAAGACTCACTTCATCCCTCAGGTCCTCGACTTGCTGATCAACCGTGTCTACTTCGTCCTGGTAGTCCTCGATAACCGCGTTGTCTCGGACCGTTTGGAGGGCGTCAACGACCTGCTTTTGACAGTTTGTAGCCTCTTTAGATTTCTTGTCATGCGATTCCTTCACGGTCCTCAGCCTGAAGTCCACCTTCTGCTGCTTCTGTCGCGTTTGCTCGCGTCGCTTCTGGGCGTCTGCAACCACCTTGCCCTGATCTTTGAGAGCGGACTGAAACTTGGCATCAAGCGTCTCTGGCTGCCAATCGCTGCCGACGATTTTATCTAGCTTTGGCTTCCAGGTACTGGTAAGAGTGTCGAGCTTTCGCTTACGATCAGCGAGTTCCTTCTTTCTGTAATCGAGTTGAGCTCTTTCCGAGGCAAGACGAGTACACTCAACCAGCTCTCTGCCTAGCTTGTCATTTTCGTTCTCAAGCTGTAGCAGCTTATCATTCTCATCTGACACCTGCCGATCCCATTCCGCGTTTTCGAAGGCCTTCTGTGCCGTTTGGAATCTGCTGTCAAGTTCTTGTAGCTGTTCATCTAGAATGGCCTTGGCGCCTTCGTCCACATCTATCTGGCTGGATTCGTTCTGGAGCACGGCAGTGCGTTTCTCAATGGCGCTCATTCGCTGCTTGGAGGAGACGCGATCTTGCGTCCGGGCGGCTTTGCGACCTTCGAGCTCGGTGATGACGGCAGTGGCCCGATCGAGTTCAGCCGAGTTCTCCTTTTGCAAACGCTCCAGATCCCGCTTCTTCTCGTTATGGAGCTTTTGGAGGCGTTCGTTGAAAGACTTGACGTGATGATCAGATAGTTCACCATCAAACCCCGAGAAGCCATGAGTCTGAGCGGCTTCCTGGATCATTTCCACGCGGGTCTTCAGCTGGCGCTCATACTTGTCCTTATCGGACTGATGCTTGCCTTGCTCAGAAAGCTTAACAGACAGACCTTTGCGCGATTCCGCCAGCTCATTCTGCATGTCGTTATACTGCGCCTTGTTCTGATCGGCGTCTTCTTGCAGGTGCTGCATACGGTCTTCGTAGTGCGAGAGTTCGCTCTCCAGCGTGGTATCATCCTCATGAAGCTCCTCGATAGTTGTCTTGAGCTCTTGGACGGCTTCTTCCCGGTATTCGAGCTGTTCGCGCTTGGTATTGAGGTTTTGGACAATAGCAAGATGGCTATTGGCTGTTTCTCGAGTGTTCCGGATCTTGTCCTGTGTCTCCTCCATCTCGGCGCTGATGGACTCACAAGTCTCTCGAGACCCCTCGATCTCTGCCTGGAGTGCCTTCATCCTCTTTTCTGCTCGATCGCCTCGGTCCTTGTTCACTTTGTTGTGTGCCTCATCGTTTTGGAGTTTACCTAGTTGCTCAACCTGTTTCTTGCGGAGAACTTTGAGGTTGTCGATAGCCTTGGTATACTTCATGGCCTCGAAGATCTCATCGAATCGCTTCTTGAGTGCGGCCGGTTCACTTAGGGGCCAGAGAGATTCATCCTGGTGACAGAAGATGACAGCGTCGAGAATGGCTGGAGAAACCCCCAGACGCTCGGGAATCATCTCGTCCAGCTGAGCCGTCCTTGTCGAGGTTGTTGTGCGCTCTCCATTGTTGACAACAACGAGCGAGCAATCGAGAGTCTTCTGAGAACGGGTGGTTTTCTTGACGGTAAGTTGTATACTTCGGGTTGCGACGTGCTGGCGGTCGTTGATCGATCGAAACTGAAGCTTCACTTGGGCCATGACCTCTTTCTCGCCACATAGCTGGGGGGTGTCAGACAGATAACGACGGGTATCGCAAACGAGGGGCCTTGTTGTACCTTGGGATCGTGGATGAAAGCGCCGCCCTTGCTGTTGGGCGGCAGCTCGCCAGTGGTGGCATACTTGAGACACTCGATGATGGTTGTCTTTCCAGAGCCGTTATATCCGACAATGAGGGTCAGTGGGGTGTTGAACTGGATAGCTTCTCGAACGGAAGGGCTGAAGGAGCGAACGCCCGAGATGGAGAGCTTGTCGATTCTCGACATGCTGGGCGGTTACCGCATGAGATACGGTGTACAACTGCAGCGACCAAGAGATTCAATAACCACGATGCACGCCGGGGTCTGACGATAGATGTCGGTGTTGGAGAGCTCGAGTGAGCTGCGCATTCAATTGTGGATCAGGCAACCGGAGTGGAAGACGCGACGTTGAGCCACGCGTGTGGCGATCCTTGATGCGCTGTCACGTGCTGTAATTTAACCGCAGTTCCAGCGGGCTTACAACCTAACCTAACTGCCGACGTGTCGCCGAGCCTAGGTACTTAGGACATGGCAGGAAGGCAGCGTTTTTTCGTTCACTAATCACTTGATCGTACCAGGAACTTTCCGCAGGATTTCGGTCCTAACAAGAAACCCTGCGAAATTCTCATCGAGTACCTTGGAGTCTTACATCTCCAGTCGTCATCTTGATGCCACCATCCGTCAGGACAAGCTTATTTGCTTTCTAAGGCATTCTCGAGCCATCATAACGGCATTACGCATTCCAATAATTGCAGGCACTTCAAAGTGTCCCTTAGCCCGAGGACCCTGGATAGTCATGGTAAGACGAGGGGTCCCTCCGCTCGGCGTGGACCCTTTTTGACATAGAGGGGTGGCTTGAGGTCTGGAAGGGGTCTGGACTTGAGTCTTCCTTCGATCTGCGTCTCTCGGCTACAAGGGTCTCTGGATCGGGACGATTTCTGCTGCAGCCGTACGGCAGGTAAGCAGTAAATTTCTAAGGCATCTAGAGGTGATCTCGTGAGAGTGAAATGGTGTTTCTTGTCCCCCACCTGTCCAAGATGGATTTTCCCAGCTGTAATTTTCGGTGCCCCAATCTGCAACACGTGAATGGGACATTTTGACGGCCCCATGGTGATCCCCCTGAAAGTCAGGCTGCGCATCAATCAAATCATGATTTGCATTATAAACTCAGTACGTACTGTACTCAAATCTCGAATGAGACGTCGTGCAAGCAAGTAAGCCACTTTTGCCACTGTGGATATAGGCCGCGCTACTACCCGCTGGACCCTTACTTATGGATCCTAGACAGGGATGCTGCGACTATGCCACAGCTCTGCCACCAATGAGCAACATGCGGTCCGCTTTTCCCGGGGCATTTCCTCCGGGAATGTGGCGCATCATTGGTCAGTCTTGAGCGGAGGGGCCGAAAAGAGACCAGGAAGCTATGGCACGCCAAGACCACAACCCTACCCGCTTGGGCTACAGATCCCGGCACGCATTTTCCCCATGTGGAACAACCGCAATTGTCCAAAAGTGCCATGTTTTAGCAGACCGACGTCGCGGAGGATACGCCCGGGGATGAATGAGGGGGACGGGGAACGGGGGACCGGTCAGTCTGATCAAAGCAATGGAGGGGAAATAGAGCTTTCTTTTAAGGTCCTTCGTTGGGTGACTTTGGACTTCTGCTTGACTCGGAAAGCGGGCCATTCTTTGTTGCTCAGACGCTGTTTCCCTACCTAGATTATGCTCTGCTGTTGGCTTTTTGCTCGCCTCATCATACATCTGCCCTTTCCCTTCCACCTCTGTCCCATAAACTCGCCGTCCTTTCATTACTCCTACTCACTTCGGGCTCTCTCTTTTTCCAGACACGACGTCAGCTTGAACTGATACATACTGTTCATTTTCCTTCTTCTCTCTTTGCCCAAGCAGAACCCTTTCCTCTTCCCCCCCTCTCTTTCCCAAGGCACCCTCGTTGTCTCTTTTCCCTTAGAAACCGTCCCTTCTATCAGAGTTCTCCAAAGACTAGAAATCGATATAGCGATATTCGTGGCATATTTACATGCTCCTGGCGTCTTTTCTGTGTCATCGCCTAGACTTCCTCGTCGGTTGTCGCTATCGCCAAGTCCAGCTGGGACTCTGGGCTGCGGCGGCACCAACGCCCAACAAGGCCACTGAAACCGCCACTGCTGGGGTTCAGGCTCGCTTGCCCATGCAATTACAAGTGTTGTTTTGCCACATGAATGCGCCGCAACCATGTCCCACGGACCACCTCCACCTCCTCCCCCGTCTTCCGGCGCTCACCCTCCAAATAACTTCAACTTCTTCGGCTTCAACCTTGACGGCGGTTCTCTCCCGGACGTGACGGGTGGCCAGGTTAATCACCACTTCCCCGCGAAGCCGAGGTCGAGGCCGTGGTCACAGATCCTCCTCGACCAAAGCCAACGCTATCTTGGCTGCGACTACCACGACTAACCCAGTTCTGTAGGTCGGCGCAGATGGCCAGGACAACAACGATATCATGGCCCTTCTCGATAACAGCATGCTCGATTCCATGGGCGACGTCCCGATGGGCCTTGATGGCCTCGACGATTCGACCTTGAACGGCACCAATGCGCAAGCCTCCACCGAAGAGTCTGTTGCGAGAGCCGAAAATCAATTCAACACTGCCGCCAACAACATCCCCGGCGCGGGGCCGCTTCCTGCGGGCGCATTTGCCCAGATGAACCTGGCCGGCGCAAACACTCTGACCGAATTCACCAAACGAAGGAATTGGCCAGCAAAGGTAGTTGAGGAGCTTAGGGACTTCTTGCAAATCCTCGACGCCAACGGACGCATCAAGTACGCGTCACCCAGCATTCTCAACGTCACAGGATACAGTGTGGAGGAGATCCAGGATGTTTTCCTAAAGGACCTGATCCATACAGACGACCAGGGTGTCTTTGTCGCAGAACTCAACGAGTCGATTGCTTCTGGAAACCCGTTGCGCCTATTTTACCGTTTCAAAAAGAAGGACGGCGAATATGCCATATTCGAGACTGTTGGCCACGCTCACATAGCGGGCTCCAAATTTGCTCCTAACCCCAATAACCAGTCCCCCTTCTGCCAAGCAGTTTTCATGATGGCACGCCCGTATCCGACAAAAAACGCAGGACTTCTCGATTCATTTCTTGAACACAAGATCGAAAATGAACGGCTAAAGCGCCGCATCGCCGAGCTCCGTCGCGAGGAGGACGCCGAAAACGACGAGGCGCATAAGCATTGGACGCAGAGTCAAGGTGGCCTCTCTGAGATGACACCTTCTGAAGGCACAGGGGTGTCAAACGGAACATTTTACCACCCTAGTAGTGAGAGGGGCATGACGGAGGCTGACCGGCTCGAGCTAAACAAGGCCCTCACTCGAGAGAATCTTGAGGGTCAAGTTGCCGGCAGCCAGCCAGATTCGCTCAAGGACAAGATGGCCCGCTACGAAGGAGTATCCCACACAGAAACCATCGAGATGCTGACGGGATTGCGGTACATCGAGGGAGAACGAAGCCGAGGAATCACGACGGGCAACGCAAGCCCAACTCTGATCAAGGGAGACGCAGGCATCGCAATACCAATGGAGCGGGATCCACGAACAGGCGACAAGAAGAAGAAGCTCAAGACTTCGGAGGAATATGTGTGTACGGACTGTGGTAAGTTCCCGCATCCGGATTTCCGCGACAACGATACAGATCCTGAGAAACAACAGGGACACTGGATTCGCCAGAATGGCGAAAAGGACCGAGCGGACCGAAGACGCTATGCAACGCTTGTGGTTTGCGGTGGGCAAAGAAAGAGAAAAAGAGGCACAGCGTCACCGGCCATTCTCAGGCCACACCGACCATGGACCACCCGACTACTTAATCACGAACGATCTCTGCGGTTTGCCTTTGTCGATGCGGCAGCATGCGAGCGCGACTCGAGCCGAAGGCACAGTTGTGTTGGGTTGATGTGGTTCATTCACGTTGTGGACGATATGATGGAGTTTGGGTTCTTTTTACAAGTGCATTACAAGGCGAAGCGGGATACACGAAACGCTCACAGCCGGTTGTTTGATTTTGATATTGGTACGAATTTTGTTGCAGATGCTTTGTTTTATGTTTTGCCTACTTTTGTCTGTAACAACGATACCTGGGGTGTAGGGAGCATTGGGCATATAGAGTGGTTGCTCCTAATGCGCAACGCGTACGAATTGACGTATGTTGAGATGGATGAGTGAAAGCTCATAGTGCGACGATATGATGGTGATTTGCAGCGATTTCGTGTGTATTCATTTGGTAGAATGCTCGGGTTTTATCGAGACTCAAGGTAATGAATGAAACGACCTCACGACTCATTGCTTCATCTTGAGAGGGCGTGGGC
>JABEYC010000695.1:0-21652 GCA_013266195.1 Fusarium zealandicum | reverse complement strand
GGCTTGTCACCAGCTACTGGGCGTTGAATCACCTGACGGCTCTTGCAAACGGCTTTTGACTTTAGGGGGTTGTTTCGCATGGATTGGATCCATGTTGGTCTCGTAGGTAGTCAAGGCCTCCATGTGATCCCCGCGACTCTCCGCATTTGGAGGATCTAACTGCCGTTATAGGGGACCTAGCACTAGGTTACATCGGCTGGACCTTCCGGCCTCTAGAGCATTCGCTAACATCTCAGAGATCTGTTCAACCTACACGAGTCATGACTGAGAGGAGTGTGCAAGATGCACTGATTACAGACGGACAAGCTACCTCGGAATTGCTGTCTTGTGTTTACAATCGTGGCTTCACAACTTAGCAAACAATCCACAATCCTCATCGTGGGGGGCGGCACCTGGGGCTGCTCAACTGCCATACACCTCTCGCACGCCGTGGCTGTACAGACGTGATAGTCCTTGACGGACCCGATATCCCTTCACCTATTTTACTGGAAACGACGCAAACAAGATTGTCGAGCAAGGCAAGCGCTGCTTAGCCATCTTGAGTAGCATGACAACTTATCGTCTCTCAAACACAGCTGAGCCCAATGACGGCGACGATGAAAGTGCCGTGAGCCAAACTCTTCGCTTCTGCAGCCCTACTCCTTGATTTTGGGAACTAGATATGGCCTACAGCGTAGATCATATTCAGATAACACCCGAGGAAACCAAACTCTACAAAGAGCTCCTCGTGCCGTTCAACGTCGACAGCGGTTTCTTCATTGAACCTGACGAGGATCTGCATCAGCTCAAGATGTGCGATGAGTACCCTGGCCAAACACCAAGTGCCTCTCGAGTCTGAACGACACATGCAAAAGTTTCTTCAGGACATAATGCCCCAGCTCGCGGACAGATCGCTGGTTCATGCTCGCGTGTGCTGGTGCGCAGACACGCGGGATAGGATGTCCCTCCTCACATACTATCCCTCGCACCCTTCGCTCGTAGTCACTTCGAGTGACTATGGCTAGGGCTTTATGTAGATTCTGTCGATTGGCGGATTCATCTCGGACTGTCTCAAGGACGAGCTTGAACCGAAATTCGCCAAGTTCTGGAGGTGGCGCTAGGGAGAGTGTCCTGACTTTTGGGGCAACGATCGTCTGGATAGGTTTGGAACTGAGGGGAGGATTAGACCGACCGGCGGCTGCTTCGGAGGGATGGACCGATACAAAGAAGGTTGGTGCCACTGGGAAGATGTGAGGAAGGGAGAGTTGATGATGGCGGTGAGTAGCGACGGCTGGGGTATTGTATTTTTGGATGACCGCGTCGATACATCTCTTCAGGATAGATGAGATTTTAGCAGTTCATGGTTAAACATTTCATTATTGTCAATTTGAATAGGCTGGGATAGATTTATCTGAGGATATTATGAGAATAAACAGGACGAGCAACTATTTGTCTCCGCATGGAAAGATCAGGCTAATACTAACATGCATATTTGTGAAGAAGACTGCCAGCTCCAATTAGAATAGCGACTATAAAAGCGACACTCTGGAGAGCTTCCATAATAGGAATGTTGGCGATCCTGTCTTTACGACCGTCCAAGCCAGCAGCTGCGTTGACGTGAAGGAACGGTTCATTAGGAACCGACATACTCAGAACCTCACTAGCGGCTATCATAAACATTCCACTTCAGCAGCCGTTCCTTGGGGACGAGTCTACGGATCATGCTGCAATTTTGTAGCTTCTTGTTAGCCACGATACAGAACGGCCCAGAGCGTAAAACATGCGCACACCTGAGGACACTGATTCCAAAAGGGAAGAGACTTGCTTTTTGCGGCAGAGTCTAACCCACTGTGGTGCGTAACTGCGCCTCTCATAGAGAATCTCCCAGCCGTGGTAGGTGTTATTGCGGCTAAGGTGATCGAGCCATGTTGGAGAGACTCGGCTGTGAGGCCGACGTATATAACCTCGAGGGCGTTTTCGCGCTTGCGAGGGGGAGAGCTATGCAAAGCGTATACGCGATGTTCGAGGAAGCGGTACCACCAGAAAGCCATGTTTGGTACGGAAGAGGGTCAGGACGTTGACAAGGGAAGGACAGAAGAAGGATGAACCACTCAGGCCTTGGTTATACACATGTAGATGTAAATGCTCTTATGCCCTTTTGCCTCGGGCGCTATGAGAATCTATCAACAAAGATATCGGCGACTCCATGGCTATAAGAAGAAGTTCTGTTGCGAGATGACATGAGATGACCAAACTATTAGCGTAGAAACTTGGAAAATTAATCCTGTTGGCATTTCCACTTTCCTATTGCTCATGCAGGTATAATGCCCACAGTCCGTAGAGGTTTCTAGGTGGTCCACTTCTCTATTAACTCGTAGCTCATCTTGCTCATTCGCTCAAAGGTTGGTATACAGAGCTTGTATTTAATCTGGTACGATACGAAATTCATAGACGACTTGATGATTAGTAGCGAGTTTATGAATGGCCACTTGTTTCTTTCTAAAGACTAGACCTAGATAAAAAGAGTGCTGGAACATGTTGGGCAAGTGGTAAAGTAATAATACTAAAATAAACTAACAATAGATGTATGATGGCTTACGCTCTCAACCGTCTCACGCAGGTTGCAGGGGTAACGAATGGAACATCCCAAGCCGTCACGAACGCTTACTTATGACGAAGAGATGCACATTGAACAAAATGTATCTGTAGTACAAATTAAATAATAGAAGAACCTTGCCAGAATGATTATTCTTGATTGATAGAGTACTTGGTCTCCATCCGTGGGGCTCACACCACGTGAATATACTGATCCTCCAACCACGCTGACAGCGTGTGATTCGGATTCCGGATACTGATCGCCTCCATCTATAGTGGCTAAAACAATGAGTTCATCAATCAGTCACACTTATTTGCGGGAGTCCCTGGACGGTATACAGGCCCCGGCCCCGGATGAGATGGATGCCACATTGCCACGCAAACAACCCTGATTTGCTTGCATTATTGTCGACTTCAGTCTTTCAAATGGCCGTGAGAACGTTGGAAGGTCTAAGCAAGCCTGGCCGGCATATACATCCCTGATGATCATATCAAGACAGTCCTACATGGTATTGAGTATATAGCAAAAGTCGTTGTCAGGACATGAGACAAAGCACCCGTAACGAATAAACGGCGCATATCTACGTTCAGCTGGGATTTATCAAGACATGATCTATCTATATCAGGCATCAGCAATAGCCATCCTTGCTGTTGTCCAGAGTTGGATGCTGAGACGAGGTTACGTGGTAGTATAGCTTATAACGTCGGAAGCTGAACTGAGAAAACTGGTGTTGCTTATTTTGTTAAGAATTAGAAAAGCATCCCCCATTCAAGTCTCAGCTCAATGATATGGAATGAGTCGACATCCAACTCTGGTTGGACAAGGTGGATTTTGTACGCCTCAACCACGATGAGTCATTTCGAGTCAGGGATAGCGCATGTGCGCGAGAATAATAGCTTAATAAAGCCCAGTGAATGCGCTGCTTGAATTAAGTCCCACCACAGTTCAACACTGGCAAACCATGCAACACACCACATCGCACTCTCCATCAACAGCACCACCAACCTCGAAAATGGCCAAATTCACAATCCCACGCTCGGCCACTGACCTCCGCGAGATCTCAGCATCTTTGTTGGACCTCAGGAGCGACTCTGAGATCATCGCCGAACTGCAGACATTCCGCCCCATCACCTCGGAGAAGAACGTGTGGGCCTTTTGGAATAAGGGTATCCTGGCCATGTACCCAAGCTACCGGTGCACCGTACTCAACTGGGTGCGACGACTGGGTCCCTCCTGGACGGTGCGAATCGTTGATCTCGTCGACGACTCGCCAAACAACATCTACAGCTATGCCGACAAGTCTTGGTTCCCCGGCTGCTTCGTCAACAAGACCATGGATGGCAAGCATGCGCCGCAACACGCCGCAGACCTGGTCCGTCTCCCGCTGCTGTTTGAGCACGGCGGGGTCTGGATGGACGTGGGAAACATGCTGCACACACATCTCGATAACCTCTTCTGGAATGCCCTCACTGCACCTGATTCGCCTTACGAGATGGGCGCATGGATCATCACCGGTCAGATCAGAAAGCAATGGGGCAGCTTTGGCAACTACATGATTGCAGCTAGAAAGGGCTGCCGCTTCATCGAGAACTGGCACAACGGGTACAAGGAGCTGTGGACTGGTCGCACCAACGTCGACGGCTTCCACGACCTCCCGCTGCTCAAGGATATAGGACTCGCCGAGGGCATGGCCGACTGGGATTTCCAAGAAAAGATCAAGTACATGAGCGACTACGTCTCTCAGATGCTCATCGCCGACCGGACCCGAACTCTGCTCGACGTCAGCACCGGCTGGAACGGACGCGACTTTTTCAACAACAAGGTCTTCAAGGTCGAGGGCATCGAGAACGGCATCCTAGGCGCCATCAAAACAGACTACAGCGGCGCCAGGCAGGCCGAGCTGTTCACGACACGCCTCGACGAGCCAGACCCGGAGAAGCGAGCCAAGGCTGAGGCGTTTGTGGTGGAGATGCTGGAGAAGAGCCACATGTACAAGGTCTACCACAACTCGGCGGGCGGGCTGCTGGCGCTTGGCGATCTTGTCAAGAAGAAGGAGACGGAGGACGTAGACCACCGCCCGGGGACGTTTGGCGAGTTGTACCGGTATGGTACTGTCCACTGGGAGTCGACGAGGGAGGTTGAGGGGCTGGAGGCGCAGGAGACTGGGGAGGAGTTGATTCGCGCTACTCCGACGATGTGTGCAGATGAGGCGGGCTCTGTTACTTGGCCGGTGCGGCCAGAGTAGATGTTGGTTCCTACATGGTGCCGGAAGTACCAGAGGCCACCAATGGGATAGGGAGATATGGCCTTAGCGTATAGATTTGGAGTTTTGGGAAAGGGCATGGAAATAGAGCGTTTAGTATAAATAAGAAAATAGTGATTATAATCTCCAAATCTAATCTTTCATATACTTTGCATCTCCAATAACGTCTCGTGATAGCGTCCACTCTAGGTTGCTTCGCTGCTGCCCACTCTTGTGAACATAGATAAGATCATGTATTGCCGCACCCCCAGAATAAGCTTGTTTTAAACCCATTTAGCCGAATACTACCTTGTTCTGAACGGCAGTGCTGCTTCTGCCTGATTTGTAGCTGAGTGAGGAGTAGAGCAAGATACCAACTACCTAGTAGGTACTAATGCAAGTGATGGCATTTCTATCCCGACATTGGTTCTGCGGGACCGCTCCGACGCACGGGCCCACAGACGGATGCAAATTAGTTCCGCAAGTTCCGTGCTGAGCCATCGGAAGCAATCTGACTCCGATGCCCAAGCTCACTCAGCGGAGGCTGAATGATATTTGACTCCGCGTCTCCGCAAATTGCCCAACTAGGAACAGGATGGTTTGTAAGTAAACCCATGTCCTCCATGGTAGCCGCGTTGATCTATGCAGTAATTATTAATTAGAATAAGAGACTACCTCCCAAAGCTGAATCTATAAAAGACAGCGGTACTTTCATACAATTTGAGTTGAAATTCCCATCCATCTCAAGCACTCCTCAACTTCCCTACTACACCCATCCATCCAGATTCCCCAAGATGTCTCCCATCAACAAAGTCGCCCTCGTTGGCGTAAGTACAGAACGCTCTCACTCTTGAACTATACTGACCAATCCTCTACAGAAAGGCATGCTCGGCTCGGCTGTCCTCGGCCAGCTCCTCAAAGCCGGCTTCGACGTTACCATCCTCAGCCGCTCCAACAAGGAGGATCCCACGGGCGCCGCCGTTGCTCAAGTCGACTACTCTTCCATCGACAGCCTGACAGCTGCCCTGAGAGGCCAGGATGCTGTCGTCAGCACCGTGGGAAGCGAAGGCATCGCCAGCCAGAAACTCATCATCGACGCCGCCATCATCGCCGGCGTGAGGCGCTTCATCCCCAGCAACTTTGGCTCCGTCGTCACCGATCCCAAAGCAAAGGACATTCTTCTCTTCCAGGGCATGGTGCAGATCGCAGACTACCTCAAGGAGAAGGCGAGTGCTGGAGAGATCGAGTACACGCTCATAGCGCCTGGCGCATTCACGGAATTCTGCTTCGGCGGTCCCATGTTTATCGACCCTCAGAGCCGGACCGCGCAATTCCACGGCAACGGTCAGGTCCCCGTGAGCTCGACCAGTCTTGGGGGAATTGGAAAGGCTGTTGCGGGCGCCCTACTCAAGGCCGACGAGACCAAGAACCGCCTGCTTCACATCCACCAGACGGTCTTGACCCAGGCCAAGATGCTCCAGCTGGCCAAGAAGATCCAGCCCGAGGGGGCGGAATGGACGCAGACGACCGTCGACCCCCTGGAGGCGCTTGAAGCGGCGACGAAGCAGTTCCAGGAGAACCCGGCCGATTTCGGTTCAGTCATGGGGCTGATCCGTAGCGTTGTACTCAGTGGAAAGTATTATTCAGGATACACCGAGTTGGACAATGACCTTGTCGGTCTGGAGATGTTCTCGGACGAGGATTTGTTGAGGGATTGGGCGCCTCTATTGGCCAAGAGCCAGTAAGGTCTGATCCTAGGTTTTCGGATTTGATCTAGCATAATCTCATCAATACATTTACTGTTATGACTTCATACAATTGAGCCAAATACCATCTATCTGTCTAGCCGCAAGATCATATTGGTCTGCTCACAGCTCTTTTGAATGACAGAGCACCGCTAATAGTCAAGCACCAAACGTGAAAAGAAAGTTGTGCGTCTTTGGTTTCAATACGTTGGGAACAAAGGGACCGAACTCGTCTTCAGGTGCCCAGTGCATGCCCAGAACCTCAGATAGCTCTTGGATGTACACAGAATCAGAGCCCGTCATCTTGCCCATGAAGCTCTGAGCCAGTCGTAGAAAGCCTGTTTGGTGTGAAAGCAGTTGGCCGAGACGCTGGAACATGTCAGAACGTTTCTCACTATCTCAACCCGGCTACTTACCTCTTGGACTATGGGGTATTGTGTTGAAAGTTCAGCGCTCATGATGGCTTCGGCCACTCCAACAAACCTATTACACCATTCCGGCATCATGCCCAGATCACACTGCTCAGCATTTACAAAGGAAGTGACCCAGCTCGACAGCTTTCTGAGGGTTTCCAAGTTATTCTGCGCACTTGGGCCAGAGGGGTCGTTATTGATTACAGCCAGCAAGAGGAGCATGGCAGAAGCTGGATAAACGAGAAGGCGCCTAAATACATAAGTATGAAGAAAGACCACAGAGATTATCGAGTTCTGTACATACCAAATAACTGTGTACTGCTGGGTCGGAATACGCTCCATCAACCGAATGATGGCTCGGCCCGATGCGGCACACTTCTCTAGCGAGTGGGTACCCAGCAGCGGCTGCAATTTGATTTTGAGATCATGAAAGATACAGTGCAAGACTATCACCGGAGTTGGTAACGTCTCTTCAGAGTTGAAAGACTCATCGCGGGGTTGAAACGCCCATGGAAGGCTTTCACTCCAAACGTCGAGTTTCTGCTCCAGCTTCTCCGCCCTCAGCGAAAGCTCATGAGAAGAGCAGCGTTTGCTTTGACTAGAAAGAAGCTGCTGGTAAACCTCGAATTGAATCTTTGAGAGAACGGCTCGGTGTCTCATGACATCGATGCCATGCTCCATGTCTGGGGTGCTAGATGTTTCGTTGTGTTCCGACGGGTGCTCCCCAGGAAGATCTTTGGATATATCATCCATTGACAACGCTGGTGGTATGCCAATCCTAAATGACATGTCAATGTCGATCGAGGCAAGTGTCCAGAAAAGCCGCAGGTAATGCTCGCCGAGATCCTCGCGCGAGTGAACAGCGTCAAACATCTGATATGCACGCACAGCAAACGAACTCAGGTGCGAAGCGATCCGCATATCAGCAGAACCCTGCATATACATAGCCATGATAGCCAGAGCTTCGTACGCCAACATGCTCGTCCCCTGGAAGAGCAGCATCGGGCTGGTAGACACAGCGCTCTTGAAAGACCCCCACGCCAGATGCGACAGTTCAGCAAAGGAAGAATTAGCAGTTTTCCACTGGATGCCTATGGCAAGCAGAGCGTCCGAGATGGTCTGTCTGGCCACTTTATCGACCGCGTCGTCCAATGGCTGGGGCTTCACCAGCTCTTCCATGTGGCTCAGCTGGAGGAGGGGATATAGTTCGCAGATATCCTGGGCGACACCGCGGAACGAGTGCAGGACCATACTATCTGAGAGGCGAGGGATGAACTGCACCATGTTGAATGTGTCGCTTCGAACGCCCATGTTTATGACAGTCGAGCTGAGCTTGAAAGTCGACATGTAACGGCCTGGTACCGGTAGGCCGGGGAAGTCGGGTAGCTTTCTCAATCCAGTTATCTCTGCAGGTTTTGGAGGTAGAGACTTTGGTATTTGATCTGGCTGATCCCGTGCGGTTGAAGTATCGAGTGGTGTATCTCGGACACTAGCCCTCGAACTTTCTGCTTGAGAGTCAGCCGAAGACAAGGAGGGGGGCATACCGCAAGGTCAAGGATACTTACCGGAGTTATCCTTGCTGACAGCAACTTGTTCTATCGTTGGACTGTCGTCTACTTGAAGGGCACCTTCCAGTCGTTTGAGTCTCTGCTCCAACCTATGCGTATACTCTTTGCTGATAGGACTGTTAGAAATGGACAGGCCTTTATTGTTGTTGCACTTCATACGTCTTGCCTGGTCCGCGAAACCTTCTCTGCGAATAGATGCATTCGATGCCTCTCTTGCCGCACTCTTGACATGACGGAACCTGACCATCGCACTTGGCCTTGCGCTTTTTACATGCTAAACAAGCCTAGAAAGCGTCCGGTTAGAGCTTGAGGTAGCGTGTTTGGATCTTGGACTGCTTACACTGTTAACACGAGCCTGGGCCCCGAAAGAGGACGTTGCCTCTGCACGGCTACCCATTTTCCTTTCTCTATGTTAAGTTTGCTGTAGCAAAAAGAAGATGATCCTCTCCCCCTAATTATATTGCTTCAGAAAGATTAGTCAGCACGCCATCAACCTCGGATGCAATTTGGTTCCGGCGCTTCCGAGCACAACGCCCATCTTTGGTAGCAATCTGGTCTGCAAAGGGAGATATTATTGCCAAAATTCATTGAGACTTGGTCGTTTGATAGTCACTATAAACATATAGAGTGTTGCTGCACTAAACATCTCGGGTACATCAGATGGGGAAATTCTCTTATGAACCCCTTGAGCTCGTATCAGACACTGAAACTGTCATCTTCAACATCCATCTTACACAACCTCAAAAGTCCGCTCATTCCATCCATACACTCTCTTCAACCTCCGTGCTAAAATGAGAATCCGGAAGCCCTCAATCTGCGACTTGTGCGGCCGGTGAACAGTGACGGACTTGTTGACCGCAAAGCCTTCGGGTGGGTAAAACGTGTAGACAGACCCAAACTTTGGCAAAACTGAAAAGCCCAGCTCGGTCATGGCTGCTTCAAATGCCGTCCAGCCGACCGATGCCCGGGACTGAGACTTCTGTAAGAGGTTCGAAAAGACGCCAGCGGCCGACGGGCTTACCTTGAAGGCTTGCGTGGGTGCGGCTGGCTCTTCTGCGGGTGAGGCATCAGCATCGGCGTGAGGCGTGAGCTCATATGCCGAAGAGTGAGAAGGACGGGTCTTTTCCTTTTGCCTTCGGCTTTCCACTCGTTCTTCCTGTGGTTGGGGCGTGAACAGAGGCGGAGGCGGCGCAGAGTTAGCGTCTTTCTCCGTTCTGGCCTTGGCCTGCTCGTACTGGGTCTGAAGATCGGACATGCATTCTTCAACCAGATCCTGGTAAAGAAATCCCAGTTTTGTGCCCGTCTTCTCAACGACGAACTCTTCAAGCTTGTTCAGCGCGCCCCGAGCCATTCCGGGCTCCAAGAGATTGTCGATGGGCGCAACAAAGTCGCGGAGGTCAATCTCCTTCTTGAGCTGTGCCAATTCGACGTCTAGCTCCTGCGCTCTGGACATGAATGCCTGTCCCTTCTTGCGGGAGGGGGTTGGGAGCGAGACAGCTGAGGAAAGATCTCCGATGAACCCAATGATGGCAGCTAGATCGCAGATTGCGTCGGCCTCTCTCTCTTCTAATCGCTCGCGCTCCAGGGGGTAAGCCACGTAAAGATCACCGAGTTTCTTCATCCAGTCAATCGCCTTTGGGGCAGTGGTCTCGGGCTGGCAGAGGCGCAGCAGGTAATGGAGTTGCGGATCGGTTCTGGTCAGTTCCTCTGGGCTACCCTTGATGCTGACACGAGCATTACCGACGCCGTCGTACACATTGGAGATGCGCTTGAACCGCTTGGAGCCAGTGCTTGTTGCGACATGACGCTTGAAGGCGGTTTGTGCACGGGTGTACTCCAGGTGACAGATGTTGGAGAGCTCCTGAAGAATCAAGGCGCGATGCATCTTGTCTGGCGTTGAGGATGCGAGAAGGTCGACGAGACGAGAGATATAAGCCCAGATAGCGGCGCCTTGGATCTCTCCGTGGACAGCCTCGAAAAAGGCAGCGCTGATGTACTTGTCGGTGTGAACGGGCAACATGCGACCCTTTTCGTCGGGAACAAGCTCCGGTCGGCTGAAGAAGGTGATGTTGACATCATGTGCCAGAACGGTAGGCTCCTCGGAGAGCAGTTCTACATGCTCTTGGAACGACTCCCCTTGATCATGGGCGGTGGCAGCCAACTCTGTAAGGGAGATCTTGGCCGGCGCAGGTTGGAGACTTAGACTGGAAAACGCAGCTGTCGGGGGCTTTTCAGATTTCTTGGGTCGCTGGTTCTGGTTTCGAGTCTTGGAGCCCATCTCTAGAATATCTTCAACCATGATGTTGAGAGCCTGTAAGAGATTGATCTGTCTCTGCAGCACAAATTCTCCCGTCGATTGCGGGATACAGAGGCCAGCCTGGATGGCCGGCGTGAAACCAGCCATGGCTCTCTTATCATGAACTTGGAAGGACTTTCCGTAGTTATCGTCCATGAAGAAGGTCCAGCAGTTCTTGTAGGAGTTGACGTGACGGAGTCCCTTTGTCCGCACCATTTCATCGATAAAGGCGTGATCTCCAGGACCGCCATCCGGACCAGCAGCATACTGGTCGAAGAGCGACTTTGTAGCGCGGTGCTTGAGCTGACGCAGGAGAAAGTCGGACCCAGGCTCTGTGATGTCGCGAGAGTTCCATTCCGGCACCACCTTGTAGACAACTCCCAGAGACGTATCCAGTGGGTGCTTCAGCACGACACCTTCAGCTGCGCCGGATTTCAGGCATTTCGTTCGCTGAGCCTTGTCGAACGAACGCCATATCTCCTCAATTCTGGGCCCGTGGGTTCTGTATTTCCGAGCGAGATCTTGATGCAGGTCAACGACCATATCGCCAGTGTCGCCTTCCATATTGTCTGCGAGCTGGCAGCCAGGCCGAGAGCGGTGAAGATCAATGGTTCTGGGCCCCAGATTGAATCTTTTTCTTTGTGAGCCGAAATGTAGCTGTAGAGGGAATGAGTGTTCTTTGCACACGAGAGTGATGAGTAGTTTTTTTGTTGAGGCCTTGATGGACTGGAATGATTAGCACGGACCACCCCACCACCGGCCGTTCGATAGTAGAGAACAAATGAGTACTACTATCTACTCCCTTAGCAAATGAAACATAATGTCCATCACTATACCGGATTCTTATTATCTAAACAAACGAAAGATTTTCTAATTATTCGCTTAGACAAGTACTAGCAACTAGTAAGCACTGAACCGCGTGGGATCAGTCCCAAGACTCGAATAGACGTCTTGTTTAGGAATCCGGGACCCAAATTCAACCCTTTCTTTAGCAAAATTAGCCAAAAGAGACTCTAAGGGGTTTCAGTCGGCTTTATTTTCTGGAAAGAGGGAGGTAAAACTAATGGTCAAACAGGGTCTAGTCAAACTGACTCGAAATTGTGCATGCTCTCTAAATACAACCTTGGTTATTACCTTGTAAGATTGTGTTTATTTATTTCTTCCTGAAACTGTTAATTCGTGTAATATAACTATGGAAATTTCGAAACCGCCCAACGATGTAGCTGCAACGTCCAATAGCCATTCATCTTTGACAGACTAAACTCTCAGCTCGGGCTCACTGTGTTCTACCTTCTAGAGTTGGTTTGCTCAATATGCCAACATTCATGCCTTGGTCTTCAAGTAGCATTTCTTTTCCAATAACGTACCGGCAACCATAGTCGGGCTTATAGAAGACAACACAGTTGACGCTAGGTCATCGCTTGCCGTAATGGCTCTTTTGGATGGCCTGACAAACTCCCACCCCATCACATCATTCACCAAGTCTGCAGCCACCTAGGTAATTGCCAAAGAGCCAATCATCAGCATGAATTGGCGATATCCTTCATTGGCTCTCTTCCTACGATTGTATCTTCTTGGTGATTTTACTTGTCGTGAAGCATGCCGAGCGCGTTTTGGACGAGAACTTGATCGATGCTTTCTTTTCGACAGCCGTCAACTAATACTCAGCCCTTCAAGTTGAATCACTTCATCATCTCTTATAGGCAAGACCTGTTGCTCTGCTGACTCTTGTGTCAGAGCTGCTGAGTAATATAGAGATGTAACGTTGAGACTTAGTCCTGTAACATACGTTTCCTGAGCCAAAGCACGGGCGAACAAACTCTCTCCTGTAAACATTTAACCTCAATTAGCGGCGATCACGCAAATGACTCTCACAAAATCCTCATCGACGCCTCTCTTAGGCCCCAGTCTTGTCGTCGGTGGCTGTAGCTTCCTCGGATACCATCTTGTTCAGCATCTCTTGGAAGACAATGAGAGCGGTGTAGTCTATGTCATTGACCGCGAAATCGACAGAAACAAACGCGAAAAGGCCACTTATGTTCGCGGGAACATCACCGATAGCGAACTACTGCGCTCGCTGGTGGCCCGGATACGACCTAGAGTCATCTTTCACGTCGCCTCGCCCGTCGCCATCCTGCCGGCCAGTAGGGAAGGCGAGTTTGTCGAGACAAACGTGAAAGGCACCCAGGTCCTCCTCACAGTCGCTTCAGAAAGTGAATCCGTCCAAGCACTGGTCTACACCTCGAGCGTTCACGTG
This sequence comes from Fusarium zealandicum, assembly GCA_013266195.1. Classification (NCBI taxonomy): domain Eukaryota; kingdom Fungi; phylum Ascomycota; class Sordariomycetes; order Hypocreales; family Nectriaceae; genus Fusarium; species Fusarium zealandicum. The sequence continues at coordinate 8,556 of JABEYC010000695.1, read as the reverse complement.
TACGCAAACCCGCCACACGAGGACGTGGACGAGTCGCATCCGCTGTGGCCGACGTGGGATAAGTCCAATGAGTACAACCGGACAAAAGCAATTGCCGATCGCGTAGTACGTGCAGCAAATGGTCCGCAGTTGCGTACAGTCTGCCTGCGGCCTAGCCATGCTTATGGCAAGAGGCATATCCAAGGCATGGCTGAAGTGCTCGACCTGTGCGCCGGCAACCAGAAGATGGTGCAAGTCGGTCCAGGCGACAATCTCATGGACGTTGTCTCTGCAGACAACTCGGCAATCGCCCATCTTCTTGCGGCAAAAGCCTTGCTGGACCCAAGTCGGGCAGCAGGCAAGGTCGACGGAGAGGGCTTCAACATATCAGACGGAGCGCCAACGCCGTTTTGGTACCACATGAAGATAATCTGGAAGGTTGCGAGAGGAGAGGATGCAGTGAGGAACTTTCTAATTATCCCCGCCTGGGTCATGGTCGTGGCCGTGTACTTGACAGAGTGGATGCTCTGGATATTCACCATTAACACGGTCAAGCCGCCGCTAGCTTTGCGCAGGGTTGTTCTGGATTACTGCCTCTACAATCATACGTACAGCATCGAAAAGGCAAGGGAGAGACTGTTGTTTGATCCCGTCTCGGACCACGATGCCGTTCTAGCAGAGTCTGCGAGATGGATGATGCGTGAGCGGGAGACGGCTCCCCGTAAAGTTGAGAGGAAAGCCTTGTGCCGCGTTGAAGCCTCTACTAAGCGGTACGCGCGTGCGCTCTGATAGGTCAAAGGAGCAACGCATGAAATCGTGCCTTGATTCATGGACAATGCACATCAATGATCAATGCTGCTTCCTTTATGCGAAAGGCAAGCTCGGACCTTGGTTACCAAGCCACGCGGGTTAAGAAAAGAATGAGACACAGTACAGACGCCTCACTTCTCTACCTCTGAAGAGAGCCATACAGATTCTCTAGAAGTTAGAAAATTAGCTCATAAGATACTATAAAGTCAGTAGTTACTTGAAATACTTATTTCTATTATTACTCTTACCTTGTTGTGTGCTAAATTGCGTAGTGAAGTAGTAGAGATCGAGGCGACGGGAAGTACTTTGCCCTTTTGGTGTCTCATTTATTTCTCGACCCGCGTGCAAGCTTCTTTGTGAATAGTACAAATAGTGCAAGATATCGGCCTCGGATAGAGGAATACGCATATTTGTTTCTATTTCCTCACTCCTTTTCCTCAAGATGCTCAATCAGTGATCTATTGTTGGATTTGCCATTCTGTTGTGCCACTTCTTTAATGTATGGTCAACCAGGCACTGTGTTCTTTGATATCGTGGCAGCAAATCCCTCTTTGATAGAGGAAAGGCACGTCAGACAGGTCAGCCAACCAAGATGCGCTAACCACGCTTTGAATGGATATTGTGGAGTTTAGCCCCATCATGATTGATATGAAAGGCGCGTTGAGAACCGAGGCAAATGGTCTTGATTGGTTTATTTGTGCAGTCGCACTAGTCGTTGCGCCCTTACTTTGACTTGACCCTCTTGATTTTCTATGGGTATGAACGAATGAGGCAATCAGCCGGGATGATTTATATAATGGCAGAGTTCCCTACACTAATCTATTATCCCTCAATCTCATCACTCTAATATCATTTGAGCCCTCTTCTACAATGTCCGAAACTGCTGAAAACATCGTCATTGTTGGCGCTGGCATCGTCGGCTCCGCCTTGGCGTATTTCCTCTCGTCCTCGCCCACTCGCCGGAACATCACCATAGTGGATCGTTCTTTCAGCCCTCTTCTCGGATCAACTGGCCATGCGCCCGGATTTGTCGGCCAGTTCAACGAGTCGGAAGTTCTCACTAGGCTGGCCATCGAGACGGTGTTGGAATACACCAAGATTCCCGGCGGGTTTGATCCTGTGGGTGGGTTGGAGATAGCTTTCCAAGCCGCTGGGAACGACAGATTAAAGTCAAGATGCGCGAATGCTGCGAAGCTGGGTCTCGCTGCAGAATTGATGAGCATAGAGAAGGCACATGAACTTGCACCGGAGTTGGTTAAGAGTTCGGATCATGGGACGGCACTTCTTTTCCCCACCGATGGAACTGCAAACGCGGGCAAGATCACATCGTTTTATCAAGACAATGCCCGAACGTCTGGGGTTCACTTCGTGGTGGGCGACGTCAAGCAACTCATCATCACTGATGGTCGCATTGCCGGTGTCGAAATCTCCCAGGAGGGGTCTACCAGACATTTGGATGCCACCAAGGTGACTCTTACAACTGGCATCTGGGCCCAAGATCTCTGCCAGGGGCTCGAACTGCCGGTTCCCGTTATCCCTGTCGGACATCCATACATGCATGGGCAGAAAAGAAACCCAATCTCCCGAAAGTTACCTTTTGTCCGATGGCCAGAGCATCACGTCTACGCAAGAGACCACGGAGATAGATATGGTATCGGTACTTACGATCACGCGCCTCTGGGTTGCAAGGCAACAAACGGCGAGGCTATCGGTGCCTGGGTCCAAGACTTTGAACAACCGTTGAAAGTCGCCACAAGCTTTCTGCCAGATGCAGCTGCGGAAGAGTTCCAGCAAGGAGCAAGCTTCAACGGCATCTTTTCCATGACCCCTGACAACATGCCCCTGGCTGGATCTGTGCCGTTTGTGGCAGGACTACACATGGCTGTTGCAATCTGGGTCACCCATGCTGCCGGTACAGCCAAGTTCTTGACAAGGGTTCTCGATGGGCTGGATGTCGACGCGAAAACCCAGGAGGCTCTTGATCCTGAGCGGTTCAGGGGCCAGGACTTTTCAGCGCTGGAGGAAAAGTCTCTTTGTGGATATAATAGTATCTACAAGACTGTAGGAAAGCAATAGTAGGGGTGGGAGTTCTTTCTTGTTTGGTATTGATACATTGAACTTGGGAGCAAGGGTGATAGGCAGCAAATTCTTAAACCCATCTCGGGAATGGGCTCAGGCAGTCTTTATATCTTCTAGACACTATAAAATACTAGAAAATTTGCAGTTTAATGCTGGTAGACTTGTCTTGTCGCTAATCCAAGTCGTTTGGTCAGTCAACCTTGTCCTGGCTCTTTCGTTGAAGTGGCTTTTACATACTACCAAAGTATCGAACAAACCGTCCTTGATGCAGAATGATTGAAATTCAACCTTAAGACAGAAATGTAATCAATGAATATTGTTTTTACGGACTCATCTAGACTCACGCGGCTCGTTACAGTCTCTAATACGGTTCAAGTCTTTGTTGAATTACCAACGCAATTCGAGATTTCCTTTGGTTCATGTAGGCCAAAGGCTTCCTGATAAACTAGAACGTGAGATGAGAATTGCAAAAAGACCAATTGGTCAAAACGAGGCGCGCTGGCCGACGCTATTGCCCAAGGCTGCCTACAACAACCCAACCAAGGTCCAGGAATATGGCGCAATCCGCCCTTTTAATGCCACCAACCTTGATATTCCTTGTCTATCCTCCTGCAAGGGGTCACCGGGTCCAGCCCCTCTAATTCTTCATCAAGGATGTGATTCGTTTTGTAAAATCGTGACAGGAGAACTCGAACTAAGACTTTACCGGGAGCTTGGACGGTGGGTTATGTCTGCTGCCGCCTGTTGCGTGCGGCGGCAGCGAGACTAATGTAGCATTCTCAAGGGATGCACACCTTTCAAAGCAATGGTCGTGTGTTCGGTTTGCTTCTTTTCCTAATGCCGGCTAGTTGGGACCAGGAGTCTGGAGCTGAAGTCGAGATCGCGTCGGCTCGTCGCTATGTGATGAGACTTGCATATGGAGGCCTCCTAAGATCACGACAGGCCGATTGCCGGGATAGCCAGGGAATATCTCAAAAGCTAGCGAATCTCGGTGAGAAAAGGGCTGGGCTGGTAACGCCAGGTAGCTTTTGGGGCGCACATGTTGCTGCAACGGCCACAGTTGAGTTGGGGTTGGGAGCAAAGTCTCTTCTACCGAGAAACGGTCTATGTTGCAACGTGAATACACGAAGCTTCTTGACTTCGGTGATGTGGCTCAGTTGTGCTGGGCAATTGAGTCGCGTGCTACACCCTCAAGGCCACGTTTTGCCGCCCTGCTTATCTTCCTTTTGATAGGTGAAATGATGGTTGAGTCTCGAACGGACTGTTCAAAAGCAAGGTTGAGCTAAAACGATTGCCACCAACAAGACGTGGCATGTTACGAGGCATCTCCCACTACAGTGTCTCAGTCTTCTTTTGGTCCATGATTTGCTTCCATGTTTGGGGGTCACCTGCACTAGCACGAGACACGACCTGCCGATTCCAGCAGCTAACACCCATTTCGTTAGGTTGAGCAAGCAAATGGCATTCAAGATTTGAGGCTGAAATGGCGACATCCGAAGCTGAGCAGGGGTAGAAGCGGATAGTGGGAGCAGAAAGGAGACTGGCTCTTGGGCAGTTACTTTCCCAGTAGCTTGGTAGCTTAGGGTATTTGTGACAAAATGGGAACTATGGAAGCCTCTTCAAAACTAGACAGTGACTTTTAGTCTTGAACTGTCTATGGTAGCTTGATAGTTTCCATGACCGCTCCGCCAAGAGACACAAGGCGGTGATGTGTTCTTCTTGGAGCATATCATCTCATCAACAACTATATTTCGTCATGCATCGGAACTCGTGAAAATGGCCGACAATTCCGAAGCTAGCAGGCGATAACCACCCTGCTTTTTGCCAGGTCCGGGTCCACAGAATAAGCTCGAATTAAAGCGCATAAGCTAGTCCTTAAGCTTGATCACTCACTCTAGTCTGCCCTGGCTGGTATCCGCACCCTCTTCGCAGATCCCGGACGCGTGGACGAACGTGCTGCAGCTGTTTTCTTCCAGCGCGCTGTGGTTCCATCAGGCCGCGTGTCTCTGGCTTGTGAAGTCGCTCGTAGAGTCAAGAAAACGAGCCTTGTAGCTTGTGAGACATGGATCCAGCGTCGACCTCCCCGCTCGCGTACAAGCTTACGCCCTGGCGAGCAGTCATTTCGCTTGGCAAAACGCCCACTGGCCAGAAATGACGGGGAGTACAGCCTGGGAGTTGGGGCCACGGGGAGTTCATCTGAAACCTCAGACCTTGTTCCAACGCCTCTCGTCGGGGAGCTTGCAGCATCGAGGCCTTTCATTGGAGGCATGGCACATGTTTCTTCGTCCGTGAGTCATTTAATTCCTCACAACCCCCACGGACAGCAAATCGGAGGCGTTGATGGTGAGGGGAGGCAGAGTCTTGGCTGCTGTTAGATCGTGCCCTACCACCCGCAAGCGCCCTATCATGACCTTAGCCACGGCACTTGGGGCTATTGCGTGCTCGAAATATGCCATGTCACCATTAACGCCCAGAGAAATCCAGACCAAAGCATGCCATTCTCACCCACGAGCTCTTGACAACGCCCTTGGCAATAAGGCTTGGCCATGTCTGAGGAAAAGATTGAAAAGGCCGGCCAAATAACCTTTTTACGGGACAGCTTTTGGTTTATCGGCACCACAAAACCGGAATATCTGGTTACCTGGTAATCATGGGCAAGCTTGAGAGCAACACATCCGACCCGAGTCAATTCTCTCGTCCGAAGGATGATGAGGAAGCTCTCACGCTCCGCAATGACTGGAGCGTCGAGGAAGAGGCCAAGGCCAAACGCAAGTGAGTTTTGCTCCAGATCATCGTTGTGAACCATGGACCATCAGTGATGCTAACCTATCTCCCATCTAGGCTCGACTTTATCATCATGCCCCTTTTGACCCTCGGGTTCTTTTGCCTTCGTGAGCAACACCCCGTCCATGTCCCTACATCCCCAATCGACGCATTCCTAACTCGCGATACCGCGCAGAGCTCGATCGAGGAAACATCGCCAACGCCATCACCGACAACTTCATGGAAGATGTTGGTGTCACGCAGAACCAGTTCAACGTCGGCCAGCAGATGCTCTCCTTGGGCATCGTGCTCTTCGAAATCCCCTCCAACATGATCCTCTACCGCGTCGGCCCCGGCAAGTGGCTCACTCTGCAGCTCTTCCTCTTCGGCACCGTTAGTACTTTCCAGGCCTTCCAGAGCAACTATGGCTCCTTCATCGCTACTCGATTCCTGCTTGGTATCACCGAGTCTGGCTTCATCCCCGGTGGTCTTTGGACCCTCTCGACCTGGTACACCCGAAAGGAGACAGCCAAGCGAGTCATGTTCTTCTACTTTGGCAATCAGTTCGGCCAAGCCTCTTCCAAGCTCCTGGCCTATGGTATCCTCCATATGCGCGGTGTTGGCGGCAAGCCTGGATGGTTCTGGCTGTTCGTTCTGATGGGTGGCTTCACCGTTCTCAGCGGTTTCGTCTTGGGCTTCTGCCTCCCCGACTCTTTTAAGAACCCTCGCAGTACCTTTTTGCCCAAGCACAGCTTCTTTACCGAGAGAGAGTTGCACATCCTCCAGACTCGTATCCTCCTCGACGACCCCATGAAGGGCAAGAAGAAGAAGAAGATTGGCCTCGGCGCTTTCAGGAAGGCTGTAAGTTAACGAGCTCGCTACATGTTTACATCGTCGCTGACATTGATCTCTCCAGTTCAGCAACTGGCGTCTCTGGGTTCACGTCGTCGTCACGTTGAGTAACAACGGCCCTCAGCGTGCTTTCGATACCTACTCCCCCTCCATCGTCAAGAGCTTCGGCTTCGAAGGACTTACTAGTAATGCATTGGCCTCTGTCGGTCTCTTCCTCCAGATTCCAGTCTCCTTCTCCTTCAGTTGGGTGTCGGATCACTTGTAAGTTGAACATGGCTATGTCGCTTCTATAAATTATACTAACCCCATTCGCAGCAACATGCGTCCCGAGACGGTCATGGCTGGTCTCAGCATGCATTTACTGGGCTATGTATTCAATCGAATCTTCACTGAGCTCAGCCTTCGAGGTGTGAGCTACTTTGGTGTCGTCTGGACCCAGACCTTTGGAACCTTTTCTCATCCTCTCAACATTGCTTGGATGTCGCTTGCGTGCGACGATTCCGAGGAGCGAGCTCTTGCCATGGCCATGTAAGCTGAACTCGGTATTCCCTGTATATCATTTACTGACACAAGCTTGACAGGGTTATCATGGGTGCCAACATCGCCGGTATCTACGGCGCACAGATCTTCCGCGAGGACGACAAGCCCAAATACCGCCGCGGCTTCAGCGTCAACATCGGCGTGCTTACCCTCGGCCTGGCTCTTGCTGTTCTTCGATTCTTTGACGACAAGATCTGGCGCCGGAGAAGGGTTTCGCAACTGGAAGACCGACTTGCTCGTGAGAATGACAGCAACAGCGATGAGAAGGACGGTGCCAAGACTCCGGAGCAGACCGAGGTTCCCACGCTGGGCTTGGAGAAGCAATCTCCCGTTGTACTGAATGCTGCCGCTCGTATCACACCGCATTGATGTCATTTGGTTCGCTGCGAAGTGGGGATACCTCGTCTAGTTTGATTCTCCCTTCGGGACTGGGGGTCCGAGTGTGGACTCTATAATGGAAAAGCTTTCTGATATTTGACATTGTATTGAGGGGCATTTTGGTCAGACATGCACTGATAAGAATTGCACATAAGACTGAGATAGGGATGATACCTTGGTACAGATAACTGAATAGAATTTGCTGCTTGCCTTTCAAAAAGGAACACCCTCAGGATCCGTTATCAGCCGCCACAACCGCAAAACAAGATTGGTCCGTACCTAAACACAACGAGGGAGCCAAGCAAACGAGTTTGTAATAAATTTATGATTATGTCAAGATCCATTTTGACTAGAAGCTTGTAAACGCACTCAAGCTGTGGCGACTCATATGATGTATATGATGCCGAGGTCTCCATCGCTGATCACCAATGTCTACCTAGCTCTTATGCTATCCAACTTCCTCCATCTACAAAACAAACATCTCGCACTGCTCAGAATCTCTCCCTTTGAAACTGTCCACTCATACACTCTCTGCTAGGAACAATTCCTCATTCGTGACAATGATGAGCCTCGCCCGCTCGTCCACATCGACAGCCCAAAGAGTGATATCTACTGGAGACTATGGCCTTTCGATAAGGAGCCAATCACCCTCTCGGAACTTGCTCAAATGGCAAAAGACAGCTGTGCTTTTTCAAAGTACCTCAACGAAAATCTCACATCCGGAACAGGAGTGGTCTCGGGCGATGTTATCGTCAACCCAGTACCCCCTCACATGGGCGACACCAAGGCCAACTCCGTCGTTGTCACACTATCGGGAGACAACCACCCCGATACAAATGCATACTTTCGCTGTATGACAGAGAAAGGTTAGATAAAGCATGTACAAGCTTTACGGTTATCTTTGTCTAACATGCGTCGTAGAAAATGCCTCAGCTTCTGAGGTGCCTCAACGACTTCAGAACTTGGATCCGGCATCCTCGAAAGCGCTTCGGCCTTGCTTTGGCCTTGCAAGAAAATGGCCAAAAGACTGCCTTGAAACTCATTAAAATTGCACAAATGCACCTGGATCGTTCATGCCAAAGACGATCATCGAGATATCATCTTCTGGGAAAAGCATCAATATCCGCAAAGATACCCACCCCCTGGGCCACACGC
>JABEYC010000694.1:0-63529 GCA_013266195.1 Fusarium zealandicum | reverse complement strand
AGGCGGCACCGGCGTTGGGCATGCACTGCTTTTTCGTTGCGTTTCCCCCCCTTGCCAGACGACAACAACAACTCCAGGGGATAGCAGCAGGGACCCTTGTCTGCGCGCTGTCGTGCCGCCTTGTCTCGACGGAAGAAACCTTTTTCTTTGCTTTACAGGCGCGACACCAAGCCTTGGAAGTCGGAGCCAGAGACTGGAACATGCGATGAGGCTCACTGAGATCAGCAGCATTGGGGGTGAGCTATATCCCCCAACCCTTGATGGATACAATCTGTACGGAGTAGAGCTCAAAGCAACAAAGAAAGAGCTTCGTGCGTCATATGTAGAATCAAGGGTCGTCTGCTGTCGAGCCCTACAAGGTAGCTACCTACCCAAGTAGGTAGGTATCCCGTCTCTGGTGCCATGTGCGATGTCGGGGCCGGGGCCGAAGCGCCTTCCTCAGCTGCAATTAGTTGTTGGCTCTGTTTGCGATTCAATGCGAGGAAGGAGCTGGGCATTACTTGTTTATCTTACTTTGAACCTCATCTGTCCATCTAGAACCTCAACCTCTGCATCCTCCTCTGCATCCTCCTCTGCAGCCTGGAGACACGGCCTCGGTCGCGATAACGCACCAAGTCACGTCTTGGGCATCAACTCGATTCGTGCTAAACATACTGCGTACAGTACGGAGTACGCACCAGTAAGCTATGTACTCAATCAAACACACCTACTGTACTAGACCAGCACGTCACCCCTAGCGGACTTCTCTTACACCCACCACCCGCCTCCACCGCGTCGTCGCCAGCTCCACCCTCTCCTTGTCTCTCCCCCCGACCGCGAAAAACCCCCTTCGGGTCGACGCTCAGAGAGACTCCAGAAACGCAGGCGTTTCTCTACCCCACAGTCGCACGTCGGGCCGTGCACGACAACCTATCGTGGTCGGTGCTTTTGATTTCCTCTGGCCATGTCTCCACCCATCTTGGCCTTAAACCCCCAGCTTCCAGGTCTCAATCTCTTCCACCCCACGAGCCCGGTCACCTCTCCTCCGGTTTTCCCTCTGCCACCTTTCAGCACAACGTCGATCCAGCAACTACCCTGACAGCCGCGCCCAATTCTTGTCGCTCAAGCCCGCTCGGCCGCTCAGACTCGGAGACCAAGGTCACTGCTTGATGCGACCTGGGTGATCCTTCTACTCCGACTCCTTCGGCCCTGCTGGGCCGCTGCCTGTCACCGCCCCAGCTCCAGTGCGGGGAGCCGGCCGAGTACAGTACGTACCCGTTGACTTCCCCATAAGCTCCCCGAACGACCTCAGGTCTTGCGCTGCACCGATTTCACCGATCAACACCACGATAGCCTGTACCCGCGACGTCCTTATGAAGACTTTGCGCAATCAGACTGTGCTCACAAACTCCAGTCCCCGCACACTTTCGCTCGGTTTCGCCATTACTGCCTCGTCCTCCTTCGTCACTCCCGCTATTGGTCCGCCACCGGACGTCTCTTGCACCGGATCCTTGGCCTCGTGAGGGCTGCGTCCCAGTCCAGCTACGGTAGAGTCATGTCGTCCGGCCACGGCCTTTCAGACTCCCACCATGCCCAGCATCCCTTCGATTCCGGTTCACAGCTCTACCGCGACACGTCTCCCTCTCACCCCGCCTCGATGGACGGCTCGCGCTTCGACGACTTTGCATTTGCGTACCAAGGTCTTCCAGACCAGTCCCCCCTCGTTACTTTGACAGATCATCCCAATACATCACCATCTCCAGGTAACTTGCCTCACCACCAGTCCATGCCCATCATGCCGCCAAATAGTCTGCCGTTTGGCGCCATCCAAGCCGTCCCCCGGAGCCAGAGCATGGACGGGTCCGACGCAGCCCCGGATAGGACCTCGCCTGTATCCAACGCCCTCGAAGATTCGGCTACAGATGAATTTGGGTTGGCTTCCCGCAATCGTGCAGGCGGCACGGATCTTGGCGCCAAACCCAAGGAGGACAAATCCGATGCGGTACCTGCATGGAGTGAGCTCAAGACCAAGGCGGGCAAGGAGCGTAAACGCCTCCCGCTCGCCTGCATCGCATGCCGCCGCAAGAAGATCCGCTGCTCGGGCGAGAAGCCTGCCTGCAAGCATTGCCTGCGCTCACGAATTCCCTGTGTTTACAAGGTTACCGCTCGAAAAGCTGCGCCCCGGACGGACTACATGGCCATGCTCGACAAGCGGCTGAAGCGCATGGAAGAACGCATCATCAAGGCCATCCCCATGTCGGAGCAGGAAGCAACCGCAGCTGTCACTCGCGCTGTGGTCAAGCCTGCAATCCCAGGGACTTTAACTTCAGCCAAATCTTCCAAGAAGCGTGGTGCCGAGGAAGCCTTCGGGCCGGAACTAGAAGCATGGGCTAAAGCACCCTCAAAGGCAAAGATCGTCGGTGATGAGAGACCCAGCACTTTGCAAGTCCAGGAGGCCGAGGAGAACAAATTACAGCACGAAGGGTCTGAGGCACTGCCCTCCAAGGAGATCCAAGAGCATCTCGCAGAAATATTTTTTGACAACATCTACGGTCAATCCTACCATCTACTGCACAAGCCGAGCTTCATGCGAAAATTAAAGTGCGTCTCGCTGGCATGGATTGTACCGAAATCTCGCTGACTGTTCTTAGAAACGGCACATTACCTCCAGTACTTATTCTGTCGGTTTGCGCTATCGCTGCTCGCTTCACGTCTAACCCACAAGTAACCTCCTCGACGCCCGAGTTTCTGCGGGGTGAAGAGTGGGCATCGCACGCGCGAGACATTTGCACAAGACGATACGAGTGGCCAAACTTGACTATACTGACATGTCTGCTTATCTTGGGCCTACACGAGTTCGGAACGTGTCAAGGTGGCCGAAGCTGGGCTCTTGGTGGTCAAGCCATCAGGATGGCTTTTGCTCTTCAACTCCACAAGGACCTAGAATACGACCCTTCAGGACGCAATGGCAACAAGACCCAGCTCAGCTTCATAGACCGAGAAATTCGGAGGCGCATCATGTGGGCTTGTTTCCTCATGGACCGCTTCAATTCTTCTGGTACGGACCGGCCCACCTTTATCAAGGAGGAGACAATCCAGATCCCGTTGCCGGTAAAGGAGAAGTACTTTCAGCTTGATATGCCCGCTCCCACCGAGACGCTGGATGGCCACGTCCCTCACCCGGTATCACCAGACGATGGACAACTCGCCGACCCACGGGAGAACTCGGGAGTGGCCGCCTACTTGATCCGGGCTGTTGCCCTGTGGGGACGAATGATCACATATCTGAGCCAAGGCGGGAAAGATGCAGACCCTAGTCCGATGTGGAACTGCGAATCACAGTACGCAAAGCTCCTGGAGGATGTGCTGAGCCTTGAAGCCACCCTGCCCTATTCCCTGAAATACTCGGCAGAAAACCTGGAGGTTCAGAAGACGGAGAACACGGCGAGCCAGTTCCTGTTTATGCATGTTTGTATCCAGCACAACATTCTGTTCACCAGTCGAGCTGCTATGTCGGCCAGAAAGCCACAAGGCGCACACGATGAGTTCTTCTCCGAGGCAAGCAGGAGAACGTTCAACGCTGCAAATCGAATATCCGACCTTCTCCGTGAGACGGAACAGTCGCGATGCTTCGTTTCAGCGCCGTTCGCTGGGTACTGCGCGTTCTCTTCCACGACAGTTCACATCCTGGGTATCACTTCTCGCAACCCCTCCATGAAGCCGACTGCAGAGGCAAATTTGACCACCAACGTCAAGTACCTACATAAAATGAAGAAGTACTGGGGTATGTTCCATTGGATGGTGGAGGATGTTCGTACCCAGTATCGCAACGCCCTGGATGCTATGAGGGCCGGTTCAAATGCCCAGGATCGAGCTGCACAGTCGTCATTTCTCCAGTATGGGGACTGGTTTAATCGGTATCCCCATGGGCTCTCCGATGCAGAGTTTATGGACCCAGTTACCCAAAAAAGAAAAGACACCGGAGCCGACGGTGTCCTCGAGGCCAAGCCGGAGTTGCAGTCGGTGGAGGAGTACTTCTCTACGCTTCCAACGTCTCGAAATCCGGAAGCCAAAGGGTGTCCGCGCTCAGCAGTACCAAAACGCAAATCTAGTTCCAAGAAACAACACGCCATCCCTGCGCAGTCCAGCCAGCACCAGCTTGACTCGATACAGACGGCCGACGTGGACCCTGCCTCAGCAGTTGGGGCTCAACGGCAACGCGGGTTTTCCGATGCTGTCGGAGTCCAAACCAGCGGTTCAACTGGCTTTAGCCCGCTTGCTGTCCCAACTTCGCAAAACCCGGCCTTTGCCAACGCCTTGTCGCCCATAAGCCCAGCCGACATGGCTGCGTTTACACATCACGCGCACACGCCTACTTTCTTTCCTCCCGAGCTGCTCGCCATGAACTTTGGGCAGGGATCAAATGGGAGTATCCATCCCCTTGACCGACAGCTGGTCTTTGGAGGGTATTCGATGGATGCTGCGCCTGGTTTAGCCAGCGGACAGGACATGATGAGCGGCATTGACTGGGAAAGCATGGCTGCAGGTGCCCAACCCGACGGTAACCTGCAGAGTCGGCGATCCGGTGCAAAGGCTGGCGTCCATGGCCAAGCCGCCGGTCTTGGCGATGGCACAGCCGGCTTTGGCGGACCAGAACCATCATCAGCATGGTTTATGCCATTCAACATGGAGCCGCCCGAGATGGGACAAGATCCCAGTCTAAACATGAACGGTGTCGATTCGTTTGCTGGAATGTTCAATGGAGGAGGAAGCGGCTTGACAACGCCAAATCCTTTGAATGGACTACAGCAACAGGGTCCCTAGGAGGGGCTGCCAGAGTGTTTAGGTGGGATGGCGTCGTGCTCGCGGAGGTCTTTACGATTGCAGAAGTTCACCAGCCAAAGGTTTTGAGTGACGACTCACTGGCGGGAAACGGGACGACAAGTGGCAGGAATGAACCATGTTGGCCCAAGGTTGCGGCATCGGGAGCAAAGGACAAGGTGGATATCGTGGGAGAGGCGTATTTGGAATCTGGGAGGCGAACGTATTGGGCGTGATATTACTGGGAGGGAAAAGCCGTGTATAGCATTCGAGATACCACCATGCCCGGGAATGCTTCTATTGATGTATTATGGGGTTCTGGCCCTGACGTATAGCAGCCAGTTGTTGTAATGTAATATGAAGTTGATACCCAAATTGGAAAAGTTTTGGATTAGATCCAAATAACAATAGTTCTCGTCCCGTACGATGTCGTTGGCCATCACAATACCGGCAGAAGCTTGTGGTAATACATTGGAATAAAGTCACTATGCTTTTGGAGTGTACCTGACCTGACCTTTCTATAAAGAACCCAAGATATATACAACATGCAACGCCCGACCATCACAATACTAGCGCAGTGGTATCTCGCTCAAAAATCTGCCCAAGCCTCCGCCTCACGCCTCCACCTCTACCTCTGCTTGTGCCTCTTCCTCTGCCTCAGGAGCAGCAGTACCGGCAATCTTCTTGCCCTTGGATCTCTTTCGCTTCTTCTTCCTCTCGCCAACGTCGCCGACCACGTTGCCCTCCTCCTTGCCCTTGGGTTCGATGACTGCGCCCGCGGCCTGGTCGTCGGCCGAGGCGAGACGCTCGAAGCCGTAGGTGGGACCAGAGCGCTCAAACTCGCGGCCAAAGATGTCGCGGCGCCACTGGCGCAGGCGGGCCTTCTTGCCGAGACGCTTGCGGTCCTTGCGCTTCTTCTCGATGTCGCGGAACGTGGCGAGCTTCTTGAGGCCGGCGTAGTCGTTGAGGACCTGGTCCGAGGGGGCGAGGAGGATGTCGCGGGACGTCATGCCAAAGGCCTGCGGCGAGGTCTCACGGTACCGGAAGGGGGCGTCGGCGGGTTTGCTGAGGAGGTCGTGGTTGGAGAGCTCGAGCTTGGCGTCAACGAGAGCCTCGAGCTTGGCGCGCTCCTGGCGGGCTTGCTTCTGGGACTCCTTGCGGGCCTTCTTGTGGTCTGCTGTCTTTCGCTTCTTGGACGGTCGGTCGTCCTCGTCCTTGTCTTCAGCCTGGTCCTCGCCTGCGGCGGCGGCGGCGTCCTCTTCGACGTCGCTCAATGTAATCTTGGGCTTCTCCTCGGCTTCTTCGAATTCAGGGACGAGGTCCTTGATGTCGATGTCATCATCCCACTTGGGCTTCTTGGGGTGCTTCTTCTTCTTCTTTTCGCCGTCCTCTCCCTCTTCTTCTCCCTCTTCTTCTGATGCCGGCGCTTCGTCCTGCTGAGCGTAGTACTCATCGCCGAATCGTTTCGCCATCTCCTCCTCCCACTTGTCATCCTCCCACGCGTCGTCGAGGAACTTGATCCACTCCTCGTCGGTAAGCTGCTTGCCTGCGCTGCCCGCTGCGTGCTTGATCTTGCGCAGCCTCTCCTGAGCCTCCTCGAGCTTCAGCTTCCGTAGGCGGGCCTTGTCATCACGGCGGTCCCGCTTCTCGGATTCCTTCTGCTCACGCTCCAGCTCACGCTGACGCTTGCGTCCACTCTTCTCCTCTCGCCTCACTGACTTGGCTGCGGCAACGTCTCGAGCATACGATCGAAGAAACTCGTTGCTCTTCTCAGGGTCCTCGAAGCGCAGGTTGTACGCTTGCTCAAACTCATCGGCGCGATCTTCGTCTTCTCCCTCATCCGACTCGAACGCTTGCCAGTTCGAGCCATCCGGGGGGACCCAAGCGCGAGCGCTCATGAAGTTGGAGAGAAAGTTCTCGGGGTTCTTGTCGGCATTGGCAATGTCGACGTTGGTGATGGTGGTCATGGCTGCTTTCCGAGAAGGGTGAACGCCATTCGAGTCCACCTTTCTTGGCTCCTTTCGCTTCATGAAGCCGCCATTCTCATCTTCAGAATCATCGCTATCAGCGACGGCATGCATTTCGGCCACAATTGACTGTTTCAGAGCGTCCTGCTCCTGGTTATAGGTCATGGGTGTGTCTTCGTCTTCATCGTCAGCACCCGTGTCGCCCCGCAGGAGCTTTTCTCGGTGGTAATCCCGTAGATAAACAGGCTTTTCCTTTGTCTCTTTGTTGGTAGTGCCGGCAGGCTCGTCAGTCTCCTTGTAGAAGGTAACCTCTTTGTCGTATACCTTGGGGTCCTTGTTGCGAATAGCTTGAAGAGTGGCCGAGATTTGCGCATCGAGGTCTTCTGTAGCAAGGAAGCCATCCTCGTCTTCGTCCTCGTCGGACGAGGAGTCGTCGTCGTCATCGTCGTCGCCAGTTGGCTTCTTGCCAGTCTTTTTGAACTTTTCTTCCAGCCGTTGCCTCTCCTCTCGCTTCTTGTTGTGCTCGAATCGACGGGCGAATTCCTCGTTGACCTTGAGTTCCGGTGCAACGACAGCGGCCCCTCCATCCTCGGATTCCGAGTCGCTATCGTCGAGGAGGTTGCGCTTGGTGCGCTGGGGATCCTCGGTGGATTTCCCCATGATCAAACCGGTATGAAAGAGCTTCGAATGAGATCTTTTGGTTGAGATTGTGGACTTATTTGGTGTTGTATTGGTGAAAGCAAAGAAAGACTATTTTCACATGGATAATTCAGCCCCAATGAGAGCTTTCTCATGCCTGCTCAACTTTTTTTTTGCGGTCCTGTAAATTTTGGCGGGCAGGCACTGCATCGGGAGAACTATTATGCGCAAAAGTCCACCAGCCACATGCAGCCACAGTCCAGACTCCCACCTTGGATCCTGCTAGAAAGTACCTGGCCAATAGGAGGGTAGCTCTTTCTGCTGCCCGGGCGGCTGGGCTGGCAGGTGCGCTAATGGCGCGGTACGTACCGATAGCTTTCGCTGCCTCGTCATCGCTAGTAGCCAACCACCGCCACTAAATACACCCTCTGCCTCCGCCACTGCTACTTTCGCTCCGCTACCGATCACAGGCTCTCTCGCATTGCATTGACGTCTTGACATCCTCCGCCCCAGGCAACTCTCATTCGAACCTTGAGCGACAGTTTCTTCTGCATCTTCGATATCGCCATCTCGCTACGTGTCTGTTTCGACTGTCTTACTACTTCAGCTGTTGCACCGCATAGGCTTAACCAAAACATTTCATCCAACTTCATCTCCGAGCGATCCTGCCATCATGGCCGATTCTGCGAATGCTCCCAAGCCGAGCAGCAGCGTCAAGCTGGTGCTCCTGGGCGAGGCGGCTGTTGGAAAGGTGCGATACCGCGAGCTTCGGTTTCGCATACTGCGCATTCAGTTTACTAATTGATCTCTGCGATAGTCATCCCTAGTTTTGCGATTCGTCAATAATGATTTCCAAGAAAACAAGGAGCCCACGATTGGTGGTATGTAGCAAGACGCTCTCTTTTCTCGCAATGCCGTCGTTGACCCAGAACCTATCAGCGGCCTTCTTGACCCAGAAGTGCAACCTTCCGACACGGACGATCAAGTTTGAGATCTGGGATACCGCCGGCCAGGAGCGCTTTGCGTCGCTGGCTCCCATGTACTACCGAAACGCTCAAGCTGCCCTCGTCGTCTACGATCTCACCAAACCCACGTCCCTCATCAAGGCAAAGCACTGGGTCGCCGAGCTGCAACGACAGGCTTCTCCCGGTATTGTCATCGCTCTCGTTGGCAACAAGTTGGATCTGACGGGCGACTCCTCCGGCGCTGCCGAGGGCGAGGATGGTGAGGAAGGGGACGACTCCGGTGATGCTCGCAAGGTCCCGACGGACGAGGCACAGTCATATGCTGAAGAGGAAGGATTGCTCTTTTTCGAGACCAGCGCAAAGAGCGGACACAACGTCACCGAGGTCTTCACCGCTATCGCTAATGCGATACCCGAGACATCGTTGAAGAGCGCAAGGGGCGCCGGGGCATCAAGCGCCGCCGCCAGGGGAGGCGAGGAACAAAGAGTGAATCTTGGCGGTCCCAAAGATGGCGGTGCCAAGGATAGCTGTGCTTGTTAGACGGGCGTTGATGGCTTGGGGAGGATGAGGAGGGGACAGGTGAGAGCTGCAGACCAGTGTTTTCGTATTGTACGGTATCCTGCCCTTTCCTGCGAGCCGGTTGCTTGGGACTGATGCCAAGAGGAGCATCTGGGAGTTGATTTGTGTTTCTTGTTACTACCTAGCAAAGTTTTGTCGTGGCTTTAATGGGCACTTTCCACAGCGTCAATACCGGTTGATCACGTTCTTTTGTTAGTGAGAGTAAAGAGGGCACGATTATACCTCTAAAGCACTGCAAGACCGAGTATGTTCTTGCATCGCTACACTAGATAGTTATCAAAGATGGCCTTGATGCTCTAACAGCACTGTACAAGATGGCGATGTCTTACTACCTTACGTAGGTAGTACTGCCAGGACATGGTCACGTGATTCTGTAGCTCTGCCTTGCTGTGTGAATATCACATCTTGCATGCTTACTTGAAGTAGGTACTTACTTGCCAGCGTCTACTCACTCACTGCCCCAACTGTCGCAGTGATTTGTTGTCGAAACCAGACAGAAAATAATACAAAATATCCATAGAATATTCATAAGTCTAGACTTCCTTTTTGCTTTCTTTATTGCCGATACAAGCTCTCCTTGGTGCTATATTCAGCTGATATACGATCCCCCACTAACAACCTTGCCCGGCCTCCGTGACTCTGGCGCGTCGCTCAAAGAGGTCCACTTCTTTTTCCTCCCAGGTTTTGGCGACGATTTCAAACTCCTCACTCTTACAATATCAAGTCCCAGCCGATTGCCGTTGGCGTTTGCGTCGGAAGCAAACAGCCTCGGCTTCTTTACCAATCATTTCTTTATCTGCATCGTTTCATGCCCCTTATTCGTTCCAGCGCCAACCGAAACGTGACATCTAGCTGCATCTCTGCCTGAAGATATTCCTCCCTCCTTGCACCCAACCTCATCCCCATGACGCTCCCTCTGGCATCTTAGGCTTTGCCCCGGCTCACAAGTTGCCAACGCGAACGACTACAAGGCGATCAGAATGGCGGCGACAATCACAGAGGCTCAGGCGGAGCTGATTCGGTACGTTGCATATTGCACCTCCAGAGGCTTCCACGTCTATGTACTAACGCATCCTGCAGCTCTCTCGCTCCCGACGACATTCCCATCAAGCTCCGATGTGCGATTTGTAGCAAGCTTGCCCTGAATGCCTACCGACTTCCGTGTTGCGAACAGGCTATTTGCGAATCCTGTACGTGTAGCTCCCAGAAAGCAGCAAGGAACATGGTTACTGACTACGCGCCTTAGGCCAATCGAACCTACCGGCCTCATGCCCTGTCTGCGAGCATTCACCTTTGTCCGCAGAGGACTGCAACCCGAACAAATCCCTGCGAACCACTATCAGAGTCTTTCTACGCACCGCTGAAAAGAAGCGCGAGGCCAGCCGACCGAAAGAAAGGAAAGACTCGGAGCCTGCGACGCCCGTCGAACCGCCGAAGCAAGCTCTTCCAGTCCCAGAGCCTGCGACGATCAAGACGCCTGCCGATCAGGTCTCTGGAGGAGACGCGCCATTGGGTGAAGCAGCTACTGCGCCTACCGAATCCCAAGACGCTGCTCCCGCCCAGCCCCTTGATCAGGTAAATACGCTCGAGCTTTTTGAAAGGGAGATTTCTAACTATCTACAAGCATGCTACAGCTCAAGACGACAACAGCGGTTCTGAACAACCTCAGCAAGAATCGGGCGACGCCGAAGCCGCGCCGTTCGAAGGCGGCAATGGGGACGCGAGTCTCGATAACTCTAACGAGCAGGCTCTTGTGCAGAAAGACGACGAAGACGACCAGGATGGCGACGAAAACGGCGACGATCAGGAGAACCCGGATGCTGAGGCGACCAACGGGGGCTTCCTCAACGGCAACTTTTCCGGGTCTGGCGACTTCAACCAGATGCAGATGATGATGGCCATGCAGAATGGTATGGCGCCGAACTCGTTTGGCGGCTTCCCCATGATGGGTGGGTTATGAGCTCCAAGACTACGTCGTGATCGATATGGCTAACTCGTCCCAGGCATGTCAGGCATGTCAGGCATGGGCATGGACCAGATGGCGATGCAGAGCATGTACATGAACGGTGGCTTTCAAGGCATGGGCATGAACGGCATGGGGGGCTTCGGAGGTGGATTTGGCCAAGGCTCCAATAATAACTGGAACGGTTCACAGTCGTGGAATTTCGACCAGAATAATTACAATCAAAGTGGTCCTGGCATGGGAACTGGTGATTTTGGGAGCTTTAACTCAGGATTCCAGACAGGATACAATCAAGGTAATTATGGTCACTTCAATGACTATCGCCGCAACAACTTCGGACGTGGTCGAGGCCGCGGACGAGGATACTACGGGGGATACGGCCGTGGAGGCTATCAGTTTGGAGGCAACGCCAACTACCAGGACCAAGGACAGTTCTCCCAGTACGCAGCCAGTGCTCAGAGCCAGGAACAGGGCCAGAACGGTGTTGGCTCGACCGACGGACAGGAAGTGGACGAGCATGGGCGATCTATCCAAGAAGAGGGGGCTGAGGGAGCCGAAGATGCCAAGACCTCGGCTTCTGGACATCAGGAGGGATCCCGTGAAGCTATAGGCAATGAAGCTACTAGCGATGTCTCCATGGGACCTAACGCGGGACCAACCCCAGGAAATATGACCCAGGGCATTGCTTCCGGGGCGGTTCGATCAGTCGTTCCAGTCCCGGATATACCCCTTAACGCCCCCACGGGACCCAAGGCGATGAGACAAGGCCTACCTAACACGAGCCTCCACCACCTCCGAGCAAGAGGGTACCAGGTCGGAAGTGATGTGCCTCCAGCCAGGCCGACGCCTCCGGCACACGACAGCCCAGCGGGACAAGGCCGATCCAGGAGTAGTTCTCCAGACCCAGACCGTGAGGGCGCTCGTGAAACGGACAAGGATCGCGAATCCCGTCGTGATCACAGCAAGGAGCGATCTCGAGACCATGATAAGCGCGGCAAGGACCATGATGATCGCGACCAAGACCATCTAGGATCAGGGTCGCGAAGCGCCAGCAGGAGTCGCAGCCGGAGTCGAGGGCATAAAGACTCTCGTCGACGTAGACGCCACCGCTCAGAGTCTGTCGAGGAGGTTGGCCACAATGACGACTCGCGGCGTAAGAAGCACAAGAGCCGCCGTCACCACCATGAGGATGAAGAGCCATCTCGATCCAAGGACAAGGATGACAAGCACCCCGATCGAGCCCGCTCAACCTCGCCAGCAGAGTCCAGACGATCAAGCCACCGAAGTCGTCGAGATAAAGACTCGGACAAGCGGAAGGAGCGAGAGAAGGACAAGGATGATTATCGAGGTGACGACCGTAAGAAATCCAGTCACCGCTCCTCCCACCGCGACCGAGACTACGACCGCGAGCGTCGCCGTGACAAGGACAGAGACCGGAGTGACAAAGACCGGAAAGATCGCAAGGATCGGCACAGGGATAGGGACAGACGGGACCGAGACAGAGACAGAGACCGTGATCGAGACCGCGACTCGAGATATAGCAGCAGACGCCACTCAACAGACGCAGGAGATGCGCCCACGGACCGAGAGTCCAAGCCGCCCTCTGGCCCACGCGGCTACGACATCAAGGGCTCCTCCAACAGCCGGACCGACAGCGCCAGCAAAGATAAAGATGCGCACACGCTCGAGCGCGAGGCGCGCGACCGAGAGCGTCTACTAAAGGAGGCGCAGCGCATCGCGGGCATGTCGGGCTGGAAGCGCGGACGGGGCGACGACGGCGACGACACGGGCTCACGAAAGGGCCGCCGGACCGCGTCATCCACATCAGCCGCCGCGTCACGCCGGAGCGAGGCCGTCAGCGGCGGCGACGAGGAAGAGAGGATGCGACGGCTCGAGGCTGAGAGGGAGGGCGACCGCTGGGGTTAGTCGCCTCGGGCTTCTCTGGGGCGATATATCGTCGCTACCAAGAAGCGCTGAAGAGAAAGGCCCCACGGTTTTCCGCTCAAGCCGCGCATGGCGGAGCAAAGGTCACATTCATGGTTTGGGGCATTGAAGGATTGTTTGTAAGAGTACAAGTAAAACGGAAAAAAAGGAGACGAGGAAAATCTAGGGGGTGGTGGATGGTGGATCTGGGAATGGGGAAGCGAGGGACATGAGGGAAAGTTTGCATGCTGAAGAGTTATCGGGCATGGATCTTTGTCTGGCTGGCATGTTGTAGTACCTCTCTAATTGAGTCAATTTAAAGACTAGGTTGTTGAAGGCTTCATATTGTCGCCTCGTGGCTTCAGGTTCCTTGTAGCTAGCTACCTAGTCACATATCTTCAAAGACCTCGACGCGAAAGATGAAGAGCCTTTATATAGGGCACGTGAATAGTCATCTCTTTAGAGCAATACATTTGCCCATCAGGCCCAGCATTAACAACATGCCTCGCAACCTAATTTCCTCCTCTTCTACAAGGCTCACCCTCCTCCATTCCCCCATGAGGTGAGTGAATCATCAGTTCTCATACAAACGCGCATCCATGAGTCGGCAACTGGGCCATGTCTATCATCCGCAACGCCATATTGTATGCTACAAATGCAAGCCAGATATCCCAATGTAGCCACTGGTTCTCGTCTCGTGTTGAAACCCAGTACTCCCTGTCTTTGTTTTTGTTTTTGTTTTTTTTGTTTTTCCTCTTGTTGTTTTCGAGCCTGGCCGGCAAGCCGGGGAAACATGTCGTTCAGTATATGCCCTGCGTACGATATTGGAACGTGTCATAGCTGGAAGTAGGGTCAGTGTGTGTTTCGGGAGAGATCGTGAAGGACATGTGGTAGAGCTTACAGTCGAGTATAGTAGCTGCCAAATGATTTGGCAATGAGATCAGTCTCGACAAAGTGCTCTGCTTCGTCTGCGCTTAGATGAAGCTGGAACCTCTGTCGAAGAGTGTTTGTAACCTGGACCAGGCCAACTGCGAAACAGGGCATGGTGGAATCGTGGCCCATCATAGCAACCATGTCAATAATATTGTCCGCCGAGCGACGCAGGGCTACAAAAATGTTAGAGCAAGACCCGTGAGAGCAACAAAAGCAACTAACCTTGGAAAGCCTCCTTGCAAAGACGCTTGTAGTCCTCGTAGTCGGGCGAGCCCCAACCGCCCAAGACATCAACATATTCGTGAGTAAGCTTGAATGGAGCGGCCTCAAATCCGACTGAACCCGGAGAGTTGGACAACATGAAGCCAAAGTCGATATGGATAATGTGGCCTTCGCTATCCACCAGCACGTTACCGTTGTGTCGATCCTTGAGCTGCAACACGTAGGAAATGATACTGTACGCTGCCAGCGATTTCTTGAACGCATCTACTCCGTCTTTGAACGGCTTGCTGTCAGGCTTGCCGAACGCTTTGAGGAAATGGTCCCTCAGCGTAGCGATTCGATGGCGAGGATTCTGGCCAGACTCGATAGAGGCAAGCGTGAGACTTCGCTTTAGCGAGTGCAAAGATACACCGCTGGTGATGGTTTCGATGAGAGCAGATGACTCTCCCGTCACCAGAATCCGCATGCGCTTGACCCAGACGTCGATGCCCGCTTCAACCCAGATCTTGTGGCAGACATCGATGAGCTGGCAGGCGAAGGCCTCCTGTCGAAGATCCGCTCCCGTCTTGACAATCACGCTGACAAGGTCCCAGTTCTTCATCCAACCGTACGGTGACGACTTGCGAATCCGTTCCTTTTTGGCTTCCCAGGCTTCACCAAAGACAGCCGCACTAGGGTCATCACGATCGCCTCGACGTTGGACACCACCGGTCTTGATATCGTTCTCCATCCGATCCCTACCTGCGCTGGCGTTTAGGTTCGAGTCGATCTGCGCGTCATCTTCAAGATCAGGGTTGTTCACAACAACTGGAGTTGGGTTCGCCCGGGCCATGATGGTGTCAAACGTTGGACTTTGCTCGTCCACGTCAAAACTCTGCTCCTCCATGCTCTGCATGCTTGCAATGATCTTTGCTCTGATCGCAGCTACTTCCTGCTTTGGACGCTTTCCGCTGGTAGCTTCGAGCTGCGCAAGCATTTGAGAAGCAGTTCGCATGTGAGTTGCCAGAGCCGAAAAGTCTGGCTGGTCGGCTGGCGGACTCCGCTGAACGGGCAGGGTCATCCTTCGCGCGAGTGGTCCAGGGCTGTTGGACCGCGATGTCCCCGTACCCGAGGTCCGAGGTGTCGTCACATCCAAGGTCGAGGAAGAGGTCGTAGCTCCACTCGGAAGACGCTGGGTGTTGTAGTGCTGGGCAGGTCTCGAGGGGAATCTAACCGGAGACTCGTCGATGCCTCGCAGAAGGGGTGAGCTTCCCAGATCTCCTGAAGCAGGCTCAAAGACACTATCGAGGACAGGTTCAGGGGCCTTGACCGTTGGCGATAAGCGAGGGGAATCCGACAAGTCGAAAATACGCTTCGTTGTGGTGCTGCCACCCAGCAAGTTATTCAGGAGGCGCTGGTTCTCAGGCGCGTCAGGATCGAAAGAGAAATCATCCCTTAAAACTTCAACCATGATCAGGTATGGCACCTTCTCCGCACTGTTGAGAACAGTCGCTTCAGCTGGGTTCACCCGTACTATCCGGTGGTGACGACTCTTTCCAGGGGATCCATTGACGAGCGTAGGAGGACAGATGACCGGGATGTCGACTTCGGCAGGGAGATCCTGGGATATCAAGGCAAGCTCCGCTCGCAGAGCACTCATCCGTGCAGGTTTAGGTACCAGGACCAGCCGGTTTGAGATGCCTTCGAGAGCCGTCAAGAACTGTGTTTGGGATCGAAAGTAATGCTGTCGTAGAAGTCTCGTTTTTTGCACCGGTGAAAGCTCGCTGTTGGCGAGAAGAGCCTTGGAATGGTGGGAATGCCTCCTGGTGATGTTATCACCTGGCCGTTGCACACTCCCTGTCGAGACTGGGGTCGACGGCCTGAGCGATGGCAGGGGAAGAGATGAACTGCTGAGTCGAGCCTCCAGAGACCTCATCTCAAGAGCAGAGGGCCGCGTGGTGCCGATTGGCGTCTTGGACCTTCCTGGAGGAATAACCACCGTGGGCATTGGAGGGGAGTTACGAGATGGCTTTGGCTTTGGCTTCGGCGAAGAATCCCTGGATCCTTTAGGGTCCGGTGCGCTGAAGGTACGTCCACCGTCTCGAGCGCGCCGCGATCGCGGGTTCGCAGTGCTGACTGTGTGCGCCCTCGTGGGCTTGGTGGGCTCCTTGGCCTCGAGCATCAAATCGGTGAGCGGCTGAGGCTTGCGAGCCTGCGCAACGGCCAGAGGACCAGCCCATTGCGGTATCATGGGCAGCGCAACACTGGCGAGCACAAAGCTAGAGAGGACGGCGACGGGCAGGACGTTTTCCTTGATCTTCTCGTGGCGTGCGGTATCGGCGAGGCCAAAGACGATGTGCTGGACCTTGTTGTAGACTCGGCGACATGTCTGGAATGAGTCGGACTGCGGGTTCGACGAGAGGTCGTGGAGGTAGGTTTGAAATAGCCAGAAAGTCTACGGAAGCAGCAGTCAGCATCCATCGTTAAGCTCGAGTCAAAGGTATGACGCGGTGCCCCATTCCATCCCCTCAAGATCACGTACCAACAGCGCAGCTGTGACGGATTCCTCGCACAAGTCCAGCAAAAACTCCTCCAAGGCCATTGACTCATTGTCGACACTGATTATAAGGTGGCATAGCTGCGGCAGGAAGAATTCGATATCCTCGTAGGGGAACTGGCGCAGCTTCTGGCAGAGGACATAGTGAATTCCCACGTGGTCGGCGTAGCGACTGTCGCGACAGGTGGCATTAGCGAATTGTGCAGACGACCGATTCGGCGGAAGCGGAAGAGGCCAGGATGCCAGTGGAAATTGTAGCATATACAGCGGGGATTTTCCATGGTTGTATATTGCGGCGCAGGAGGATATAAAGGACTCACGAGAGGTACGAGACGGGGAGAAAGGGGTTGGAGTTGAAGACGTCGGACTCGAGGAATCTCTGAAGCAAGTCCCACGACATTGGGTTACGCAGGAGAGCGAGCGTCAAGGAGGGACAGCTGGCGGTTCGTCATCTAGGGTCGAGAAGGAAAGTATATAAATGACCGGACTAGGGAAGCCGAGAGTGAGCGCGAGACCAAAGGATGAATCGAGAGGGCATTCGCATGGGTGACGATGGTTGAGGTGATGGTTGATGAACCCGTCTGGGCGGGCTTGCTTCAGCGGGTTTGTAGGTACCTTGTTAGCGGAGCGGAGGCTCCCGTCAACGTCAGCGGGCAGCTCAGGTGCCGGGCCATTCTATAACTAACAGCTGGCCCCTTCTTAGGTAAGGCGGAGGAGGGGTGGAAGAATGTCTACTCCTGCCGAATATGCAACCCCCTGAGAGGGCCACTATAACTCCATGCATCCAAAATGATAACTGGAACCTAACCGGAAGTTGACTCGAATCTCAGAGGCTGCGGCAAGGACGTGACGGGTCCGTGCCGGAACCCTTTAGCAGCCAAGGGATTGAAGCCTCTATTTTCCGTCCCTGAGACCCAAGCTTGACTTTGTCGTCTCACATAGTAGAACGGCCGCGAGCATTTATCCTTCTCTTGTATGGTATCACACCTCTATTAGAGTGCTCAGCTGTATTCTCGGCGTCTATATTTATTTAGCTGCCCGTCTCTAGTGTGTGTTTTGACCTTGGGTAGTAACCGTATACGTTAGCGGCCGATCATATCTGCTCAGCAATATGAAGTTGAGTTGTGGACGGAATGAATATGTGAAACCTGGCTTATGACCGACATGGAGTGGTATTGACTATGTATACCACAGAGTGAACGACTTTAATGAAAGTACACAGTCACATTTAATCATTTCAAGAGGCTCTTATTTGGTAGTAATGTTAGCCCTTCTGGTTAAAATGCACTGGTAAACTACAGGGTAGGCTAAATGGAGTTGAACTAAATCCTAATCGGCAGACGGTAAAAGATAGAGACAACCAGCCATACATCTATACCAAGATATCTAAATGATACAGTGTTTTGTCCTCAAATTCCGTGTATATATTGACTGGTCTACTTACCGTGAGCAACTCTATGTTAGGTTGAAGCGACCGCTGAATTATAGCACGAACACATCCATGGATACCCACGGGCATAACCAGGGCATATCTGAATCGAACGTTGACGGGACCAACAAGAGTTGCAGGGTACTGTACTTTCACCAGTCGCCTCTATTGGCACGAATACCACTCAGAAAATAACTACAAAAAGGACGCCAGAAGCGGTATGAAAGACGAAGGACGAAAGACTTATTTATTCAAGTCCTCACTCTCCCAATTGGCTACCGACCAACCATGATGGTGCTCGACATCAGAGCCGAAATACCCATCGACGGAGCACCTGTACCTATGCACAATAGCACCTGCTCCAAGGCGCGGTGCTTCACCAGGACGCCACACGTAAACTGCCAATAACCACGAGATGAATATCTCTCCAGGCGCCAAACGCCGGCTTAATGCGAATACCCTCAAAACGCCGTTTCGTACTTGATCGTATCCTTCATGACGCATCCCAATAACCTCCCAGAGCTCCTACAATGAGACCACAATCCGAAAACAAAAGTCCACCGCGTCACGTCGCCTTCTTCTTCCTGCCACCGCGCGTCCTCTTTTTGGGTTCCGGGATTTCTTCATCACTAGAGCTCTCCTGTTTCGCCCTCGACTTGCTTCCCTCCTTTTCGTTCTCGACGCGACTGACGATGTCGCGCAAAAAGTCCCATTGCTCGTCCGTCTCCACCACCTGCTTGAGCATGGATGCCGTGACTCTCTTGGAACCCTTCTCTTTTGCCACGTCTGCGCTCTTCGAAACCAACTGGATCATAAAAAGCTCGAGAGCCTTGCCAACGGCGATCGGGGTCTGCTGCGCAACTTTGCCAACCTCCTCATCCGCCTGCATAATTCGTTTGATTCTGGCGGTAGGAAACTTCGTTCTGACCGGAGACGGCTCGATCTCGGGCGCCGGAGGGGGCGCAGCCTTGCGAGGAGGCATGTCGACGTCGAAGGGCGCAGCGGTGCAAGTGTAAGGGTGGTCGAGAGCACCAGCTCCTGTTGGTGCTGTGTAGGGTTCCTTGTATGCGGCTACACCGGGCCCTGGAGCTTGATCCGTGTAGCCAAGGGCGTACGACACGGGCGGCTCTCGATGTTGTTGTTGATGTGGAATCAAAGATGCCAAAGAGCCCCCGTAGCTGTTCCGGGGAGATATGCGCTGGGCTGGCGCGGACTCAAGGTATCGATCCTGAGCGGCAAGGTGCGGAGCTGAGTAAGACTGGTATTCTGAGCCAACGGATCTCGGCTGAGTTGGGTGCTGCTGATGGATACGGTCTTGGTGGTGACCGGTATCGCTGGCGTGGTTGTCGTTGTTGAATGAGAGAAGTGGAGGGACGTAGGAGGAAAAAGATGCGGACCTCTCGTAGATTGGAGACTTGTCTTTATATTGGTATCCCGGGCTAGAGTGGCTGCCGGCCTGTGGATGCTGGAGCTCTTGCGGCGCGGGTTGAGTGGGGCCACTTGAGTAAAAAGTAGAGAGGTCCGGAGACTTGGGAGCGTAGCTGTCGTCGGTCGACATAATAAATATTTTTTTTGTCGGCGGTGATTAAAGAGATTATGGTGGAGCCTTGGCGCCGCAGCGGTCGGGAGAGGGGTTATTAAAGCCCAGCAGCGAATGGGACTTTGCGTGAATGGAGCCCCCTGGCGAATTCCTGCCAATGGGGGCTTGGTTCGTCCCTTGGTGGTCTCGATAGACGGATGTTGATTGCAGGCCCAGGTCGCTTGGCGGCGCGCGATCGCAGTGATGAATGCAAGACGGTGGGGTTGATGGGAAGACAGCCCAGCCTACAAGAGCACGGGCGCGTGTAGAGCTGGATGTGTGTTTGTGTATGTGTTTCTGGGCCTGAGCTTTTGAGCTCAAAGAGCAGAGCGAGACTGATCCGGCGTGAACTCGGTGTTTGCGAACCAAATCTGGGTGTCTCTGGACGGGTGAACGGTTGACTTTATTGGTTGTGCCGACTGCAGATAAACCCTGTAACCGAAGGAAGGGTCATGTATGTACTGTAACCATCGACACGTGTGAAAGGTTGGGCTGAATGAGACAAACCGCTGTACCAAACGGTTAGGAACCAGCGTCCCAGTAGTTAACTGCTTTGTAGTAGTAGGATGTCGATCCAACAGAGCCAGGCGCAGCGGGAGCTGACCTGTTAATAAGCTGGAGCTCACAGCAGCAAACCGCATGGAACAAGGGAGCAGGGATTTGGCTGGGAGCTCACGACGAATCAAAGAGCTCCCGTCGCGTGGCTGGAGATGACGACGTCGTTGATTGACGTGACGTCGGGTGGGGCTTGATGCAAGATTAGCTGCCGGGTGTTATGCACAGAAGAAGAAGAAGTGAGGTAATCGAAGGGAGTTGTACGAGACGCTGATGTGCCACTCTGACAAACGAGATGGTCAAAGTACCCTTTGAATAGTCGCCGGCCGGTTGGTCGCACGAGAAGAAAGAGGATGGTTGACGGGAGAGGCTGTGCAAGACAAGAGGGAGGCGATCCGAGTTTGTTGGAGTGGCGGCGGGATGCGCACGAGGCCCAAGGCAACAAGGCGCGTGGCGTGTAAGACGAATAGGCAGATGATCAGGCCTCGGGCAGATGCGATCAAGGTGATATCTCTGCTGCCTCTTGGAAACCAAGGACAAGTAGATGAGCCAAGAGTGAGCAACAGGGATGTGTGCGATCTTGCAAGGAGTTGACCAAGATGCCGACGGCGTCCTTATGCGAACAACGGGCAACGGAGGTTGATGACTTGACTTTTAACCTGGCTTCAAGACAAGAAGAATGCGTGTAAGTGACAGGCACAAGTGTGGAGACGGTGAGGTAGATTTCGGTGAGGCTATCGAGCGGCGTCCTTCCAGGCGTTCTTTGTTGGACAAGAGGGCGGACCAGTCGGCACTCGTAGCGGGGGGGAGCGAGGGAGTGCCGGCCGTTTATATGCACGACGCGGGGTTCTTGGTCCGACTCTTGGTCCGACACACCAAACAAAATAGACCGGCCAGGCCTGCCTAAGTTGGCGCCCGAAACAAGAGACGGTCTCATCTCTGGGTGATAGACGTAGGTACATGATTATCTTACAGTTCAGCACCCTCAAGTCAAGTTACTACCTACGTACCTTGTCCTTTTGCGGGCCACTTCCATAGGTAGTAGTACGGCATTTATTTGGAAGTGCCCACTATCCGTTTTAGGAAAGGGGCTCGGTGTACCTCTGCTTCTAGCCTGTGCCTACCTTCCAGTTATCCATCATTTCTCTTCCCCTTATTCATCATCATCCACCGCCGTCTTCACTCACATTCAGCCTCGCTATCGGTCCAACCTCCATGTTGCACGCTGAGACGTTTACTATGCCGAGAACCAATCTGGCTGCCACGACTTCTGCTGCACGCCGAGCCTTGCCTCGCATCAGCCGCAGTTTGTTCCCGCGCGCTGGTGGAGCGCGTTCGCGTCTCTCATTCCTCGCCCGCCAACGAACAGCTGGCGAAGCATGCAGCGCTGTATCAGACGACCAAGGGAGCTCGCGAATCTGGCATGCACGGCATGGTATGGATGCCTTGTTGCAGCCCTAGGCTCCCGTCTTAGGCTCCAACCGCCAGCCTGATTGGGATTACTATGCAGCCATTATCCAGCGACTCTGGCTCAACCTGTTTACTGGCAGACTGGATACTCGGCTTCCTCTGCTCTCAGGATCTGTGGATCCAACCGTGACATTTGAGGCTGAAATGCTGACTAGCCAGCCCATGGATGCTTGAACTGTTTCAGCTTCGAGGCTGAGGCTATTCGCATTCGACGAAACCATTGACCTCGACTCGGTCATACGGAGCATTGACGTGGCCTCTTCTTTGCACACAGGTATGGTTCCGATCTCTACCTGCTCTTGTTCCCCAGTCTCTCTCGACGACCTCTGTGATGATACAAGATGAGCTTTTATCTCGGAGCAGGCCTGGTGAAGACGAAGCCGAGGTCTTGCCTCTGGTTCCTGACTCACCACTCCAAAGGCCTTGTCTATGATTGTTTACTTGATCTAATCTGATGGTTATACCTTGTCCACGTTCAGTGTGCCCCATTCAAGCATTCGTCTTCTAATCTCCTTGACAGCAGTGCTGAGGCCTTGCAACCTCTTCTCCTCTGTGCTCGACAGGAACATTGACGCCACCGGCCATGCGTGGATGCCTCCGTCAAACTTCTGTCCCTCGACCTGAATGCCAATCTTGGCTTGCCGCTTGAGAAAATCCTCAATATCAGGCGCAAACACTTCTTCCTCTCCAAAGATGACAAAGTAGCCTCGTTCTGGGCTGGCTGCCCTCCAGAGCTGATCGTCAACGCAATTTCCCGGGGATGCCGGCTGTTGCTGGACCTTGTTCTCGCCTGCATACTGGTGTGCATACCTCCACAGGGTGCGCTTGTCCAAAAAGTCACTTTTGGACGTGTAATGTAGGTTTGACATGAGCGTCACCCATGGTGATATGAGAGTGGCCATTCGTGGCAAGGCCAGGTGCGGCGGTTTAGGGTCCGTGAGACCACCGCGCACATCCACGTTGATGCCCTTGCTATCTTGGTTGCCAGCTTGCGCGCCCAGTTCAAGCAGTAAGCTAAGTATTAAGGCGCCGCCAGCTGAGTCGCCCGAGACACAGACTTTGGAGGCATCCTTGACGACGTCGAGAACGTGCTTGTAACCTTCCAATGCTTCCAGAACCTGTCTGGGATAGACCTCGTCAGGCA
Organism: Fusarium zealandicum; assembly: GCA_013266195.1. Taxonomy (NCBI): domain Eukaryota; kingdom Fungi; phylum Ascomycota; class Sordariomycetes; order Hypocreales; family Nectriaceae; genus Fusarium; species Fusarium zealandicum. The sequence goes on along the minus strand of JABEYC010000694.1, from coordinate 40,825 downwards.
CCAGGGTGTATTCGAGTGCGAAGATGGCCGGGTTGGTGAATCCCGCATTCACCAGTAGATGATGCCACACCATGAGGAACTCTAGGTAAAAGTAGCTAGAGCCCATCACGAAGCCGCCGCCTGGATCAGTTAGCGACTGAGATAAGCATGGTTTGCATACGCATCTGCCTCACCATGGATATAATACAGGACAAAATCCGGAGGTTGTTCTGGCCGGTGCATTATCCAAGTTCCTCGGGTCTGGACGGATCCCTGGATGCTGTTAGTACGGATCTCTGACTGTGCTCTCTGGGGCAATCTACCCGTCCTATGATATGTTCGCGATAGTAGACTGGAGATCTTAGGTAGCCATGCCGAAGCATGCGCCATCGGATAAAGGGCAGGGCGACGTATTTGGAAAAGAAGACCCTCCCGACCTTGGCGGGAATATTGGCAAATGCATATCGAACACAACGTATCACAATGTCCTCGAATATCGAAGCGGTCTGAGTAAAAGGAAGCTGTCGGCTGGGACGAGTAAAGTAGCGCTCATGGATGAATTCAAAAGGGAGCTCGAGAACTGAAATGCTTGTGAGTTCATGCGCAGACTGATATTGGTGGAGGATGACCAACGAAGAAACGGTAGGGCCTTGAGACCAGTGAAGAAGGTTGTAAAGAAGCCAACGCGCCATATCAACTGCGGTGCGAGCAGGATGAGGAAGACCACGCAGTCTATGAGGCTTATTGGACCGAGGATCATGATGGATCAGGGCGGAGGATCCGATTCATGAGATGCGAGCCCTGTCGAGGGAGAGCAAGATCAGAGCGAGTAGATGTGCCCACAGACGATGATCAAGAGGCCTAGCATCAGATGCAGGAAGAAAGGATAATTGACGATGGAAAGAGAGTAGGTTGTCAACGTTGTAATTGGGCCAAAGGGCCTACTTAATCTTTGACGCGTTCAAGTTGGCTAGGTCGATCGATGATGGAGGGGTTGGAAGTGCTCAAGAACCGCCAAAACCTTGGCTACCATCAGCAGTTCCATACCAAAACCTCCTCTTCCATTCACATGTGACTGACCCCAGCAAATGACCTCTTACAATGGTTCTCCCTTGTCCCAATAAGAGACAGATCAAGCTGTAGATGGTTTCGCCCTTGACGGCTGATTTAGGCAAATGATGGCTCGGCGACGTGTTGCAGCTGACATAAGCTGGTTGGGAACCTCTCACCGCATGGCTAACATTGGAGCATTCCAGGCGGCACAACGAACCAGTGAGTGAGCTCAAGAAGAGCACGATATCCGTCGTGAAGCCCATCTCGTCTCACTGACAGCCAATTTGTTATACAGTCGGGCTGAGATACCGCAAAGCTTTGGTCCCTCGCAGTTCATCTGTCTCGATATCTCTCAGGCCTTTCACCATCACCACTCGCATCAACATGGGTGAGAATGTGCAGGAGGAGTCGCCCTTCCCGCTCACGGCAGTCGACAGATGGGTTCTATCGCAGACAGACGAAGAGTTTCACAAACATGACTGGCAAGAGTTGAAGGACATTATCGGTGAGTGCATTGAACCAATACTCAGTTGACACCTGGATCCTCGGACGAGCAAGTTGACTGACTGCAGGGTAGAGACCAACAACCTCTCTGTCCTCAAGCGCAAACCATCTGACCTGCGCCGGTACATGAAATGGACTGCGGAGACAAAAGCCGAGTATGGCTCCATGACAAACTACCTCCTGGCTAATCGTCTGCCCAAGGCCTGGGGCGAGCCACCATTCACTCCCGCATCCAACGTCCCGTTCGAGAACCCCTCAGATTACCACGTCCTGCTCAACGACTGGCCGTATGGATTGGATCCGGATATCCGGCACATTGTCGTATGGCTGCGCACAGCTATACCCACGGATCCGGAGTCGGGGGATATGACGCCGGAGAGTCGGGAGTTGGTAAAGTCTTTCGTTCAGAAGTACTTTGTCGATGCTCTAGGCCCAGATGGCGAGAGTCGAGTGGTGTGGTTCAAGAATTGGGTGGCGCTTCAAAGCGTGCGCGCTCTAGAGCATATTCATGTCCTGGTGCGCAATGTTGATTATGACACCGTGGAGCGATGGACGGGGGAGCGGCCTCAGGGGAACAGTTGAAGAACATGTCAATTGCCGGATTCATGATAGACGAAGCGCTCCATAGAAGAATCAAGTCCAATTAGGCAGCTCGGCGCGCCCTGCGATTTCCTTGAGGAGCCGCATCACCACCGGCGCCAGCACCAGCACCCTGAAAGTCGGCCATCTTTTGTCTTCCCATACCGAGTAGTCCACTTCCCAGATACAGGCCGTAAGCCGGGACAGTTACCCACAGGAGCCATCCCTTGTTGCCGAAAAGAATGGCAAATACCACCGACGCCCAGGTGACCCAGATGACATCGAACATGTACTCGGTCAAGCCTTGAGAGGAGAGGTCCTCGCCCGAGGAGCGCAGCGCGTGAGTGGACGGATCATACTTGGGACGGCCGGAGACCTCGAGGACGTACTCGCAGATGAGCGCGGGCACGGACAGGAGACCGTAGACCCAGAGCGAGCGGGAGCGGAAGAGGAAGTGGGTGAGGAGGAAGAGGGCGTTGACGATGAGGGAGCCGATGTGGAGGTTGTTAAGCGCGGCAGCGTTGGACTTGGCGCGGTCCTTTTTCGCTTTCTGAGCCATGGCGACTTGAGTTATGCGACGATGAGTAGGGTAGGGAGAGGTATCGAGGAGGTTGTGCGATTGCCGGTTGGAATTGAGCGCGGGAGAAGTGGGATGACGATGTAGGGATAGACAGGGATCGAGTGAACAGCGTGTCGGAGCTCGGATGGAGCTGTAATTACTCTGGGCTGATAGGCACCTCCACTTTCCGTCCAGGGTCTCGGTAGGTGTTCTGTATTTAAGTCTGAATACTGTAAGAGGAGATACGTATGATTCATCTGTTGCTAGACTAGTTATCAATTCATTGAGTACCAGGCAAGTAATCAACACAATCTTATTATTGATCATGAATTGATCATGAATTGATCAAGACCTAACTGATGATCCTGCTACGTCATGCCGCTCTTCAGATGAAGCTCTTGACAATCACGTGATCTTTCTGCTGACGCTGGCAGCGGAACAAGTAGGGGCCGGTGCTGCTAGTGGTGGGGGAGCTGGGCGATAAGCGATAAGCGCACAATTTTCCGAATATCTTTTTTTGGTGCGAAACCACTCCAAACTCTCCACAACACCAAAGGAATCAGTCCCTCATCCCGACCAGGCCGTCATCACGTTACCGTTGCAGTCATCTTTGCCGAGTCTTGACAGCCATTCACAATGTCTCACCAGAAGAACGAGAAGGACCTCGGTGGCGACCAGCCCGTACGTTGACAGCAGACGACCTCGGCGCAGCGACGATCCAGCCATGGCTAACCCCTCGATAGAAGAGCCACCGCATCCGAATCACCCTGACCAGCCGAAAGGTCCAGTCTCTTGAGAAGGTCAGCACCGAGCTCATCGAGCGTGCCCGCAGCAAGGGCCTCACCGTCAAGGGCCCCGTCCGCCTGCCCACCAAGAACCTCAAGATCACCACCCGCAAGACCCCTTGTGGTGAGGGTTCCAAGACCTGGGACACCTTCGAGCTCCGCGTCCACAAGCGCCTCATCGACCTCCACGCCCCCACCGAGGTCGTCAAGTCCGTCATCGTCAACAGTAAGGAACCCGTGATATTTGATGTGGTTGTGCAGTGTCTAACCGTTTTGCAGTCGAGGCCGGTGTTGAGGTTGAGGTTACCATCGCTGCTTAAGTGTTGATGCGCTGCTTGTCAGTGGTCAAGATGCTGTGCTCTGTGCTGGCATTGTGAAGGAAGGGAATGATGGAGACGTCATTGTCTTGCTCATGGCAAGAAGGGCGGATCTAGGATACTCAGCTACGATTAATGAATCTCTGGGAACCTTGTGTTCTGCCATTCAAACTTATGCCTAATTGTCCGTGTGTGATATGAGCTTTGAGCCGATGTGGAACAGTGACTTGGCAGCCTTCATCCAGGCTTTCCTACGTACGAGGACTACTGCATACTTGGGTACTCGGGGCATTAGAGTTAATTGCTGTTATAACGAGGTAACTGGCAACTCTACTACTAGTAGTAGTTAGGTTACTGCAAGGTACACTACTTATGTACTTAGTATTCAGTTAGATATTGTTAGCACGTTGCTCATCGATAATTGGCTTCCAACCTTGTCCAAAACGAACGAAGGCAGCTCTTAGTGGCTGAGTTTACTGGACCTTGCAGTAGTGGAGACTGTCCCGAGTACATCGGCTGCTGGGGAATAAGGCGGCACATGTAAGTATATATACAAAGATGGCTGGTTGCTGGGCAAAGGCAGGCGCGACCGTATCCAATCAAATCAACAGAACTGACACCACGACGGGCCGCCCATGACCTCAAACATTCACTCACCCAGAGTCCTCACGCATCGACAATCGCAAAGTCTAGAGCAAGTATCACCTCGTTTTCTTAAGCTTCGGCCGGTTCCGCATACCATGTGCCGCTCTTATCAAGGTTGGAATAGCTGGTAGTAGGGAAATTCTTTCTGTCTTGTCTCTGGACGCTCTGGATTTGCCCTTGGATCTCATCTTCATCACCTCTCTTCTTTCGTTCGCTCACCAGGACCCACCGTTTCCCGTTCACGAAACGTTGCGAGCCGCCGACTCTTTCACGGCTTCCTTTGCACGCACTCAACGCCTCTCGATCCTTCCGAGGCTGCTGGACCTAGGCGCTGTGTTTGACCGAAAGAAACTGTCTGGGTCGATATTCTTTCACCTGTTTTTATTAATTTATAATCATCTCGACAACCCAGACATCGACGGCGACCGGCCAGCGACCGCGACCCACGGCGCCTTTGTTTTCTTTCGACCTGGACTGTCCCCGCCACTCACGCGAACGGCGCTGGAACGACAACAAAACATTTGTTTGACGAGGCCAAACCATCGCCTCGACCGCCTATTATTGGGTTGATTGCCATTGAGTCTTTTTACTCTTACCTATTGAATCGTCCGACTGTCCCATGGCCTGCACACGTCGCTAGGCAACTCCGTCAGCGCCATCACCCCCGAACCTCCCCCAACCTCCTCGTCCTCGACACTGGACAGCAACATCCAGCATGGCGCCCACTCCGACGGCCATTAATGGCCTCCTGCGACAGGTGATATACTATCATCTCGACAATGCCGCACCCGAGAATGCCCTCTTCTTCGCCGAACGCTTGACCGCCCAGGACCCCAGGTCCAGCGAGCCCACATACCTCTATGCGCTATGTCATCTGCGCCTCGGCGATCATCGGTCGGCATACGATGTTAGCAAGCCTATGGGCTATCGTGGCGTTCACCTTGGCTGTGCATGGGTATTCGCACAGGCCTGTCTGGCTCTTGAGCGATACAAAGACGGCGTTGCTGCTCTGGAAAAGTCACGGAGTCTCTGGTCTTCAAAAAGCAGCTTGGGAAAGCATACTGCGACCACCCGAGCGGCTCTTCCCGACGCCTCTGCGGTGCTTTGCCTACTAGGCAAGCTGAACCGCGGTTATGACGATAAGAAAAAGGCTGTCGGCTGTTTCGAAGATGCCCTCAAACTCAATCCCTTCATGTGGGATGCTTTCGCTGCGCTCTGTGATATGGGTGTCAACGTCCGCGTGCCAAACATATTCCGAGCCGGCGATGCGCTCCTCCAGAGCTTCGATGTGGAACCGAGTACCTCAACAGATTCAAGAGAAGGGCCATTACCCAACGTCCCGGATGTACATACAAAAAGATCACAACGAAGTGTTGCAACGGATCTTGGAAGCGATCCATTCAACTCTAGTCACTCCCCTACCATTCATGAGTCGACTAACGGCGAATCTGTTACGGAAGGCGACAAGAGTGACTTCATGGCTAAGATCCACGAGGGTAGATTGCGGTATGCGACGTCGACAACCAGCAGCTCCGGCTTGGACGGGATGGAGACCCCGCCAGGCCCAGTGTCAACAGATGCGCCATCGTCTCGGGCTGCGCTGCCCTATGATCAACCTCCAGCCCCGGCTCGAAGGACACGGAACGCGCCGGCCATCGACCAAGGCCACGACGCACCGCCACGGATGAACTATCGAATAGGTTCCCGGAGGACAAGGGCGCACGACAAGAGCCAGCAGGAACATCCGACTGAGGTTATCATGGCAGATGCCTCAAATGGTGCGCCCCCAAGCTCTATGCGGTCGTCAATACCGGCAGCGGAGAGGAAGCGAACTGTATCAGGGCACCCAGTCCCACGGACAGCGAACTCGGATGAGCTGGTAACGACCCGCCGTAGTGCGAGACTCAATATGTTCAGACCATCTTCTAAAGCAAATTCTGGCGCGGCCACGATAGGAGCATCGGCCGGGCGAGAGTTGAAGAAGGCTAGGCCCCCAATTTCGCGAATCGTCCGACCTGGATCTAGCGGTTCCAGTGTTGGACGCGTGGTTAGCGGAAACCGCAAACCTCTGGAAGATGCGCATGCCGATGTAGATCACGGCGAGACGTCGAGGGCCAAGGAGGTTCCACATCAGCCAGCGACAGCCAAGACGACAGAGCTAGATACCCAGAGACTCGAGGAAGGGCTCAAGTGGATTCTCGACCTTACAAAGAAGCTGGCGAACGGATACTACCACCTGTTACAATTTCAGTGCCCCGAAAGTCTGCAAGCATTCCTGTCTTTGCCTTTATCGCATCAAAACACTCCATGGGTGCTTGCGCAGATGGGTCGGGCAAACTACGAGCAGGCTTCATATCCCGAGGCCGAGAAGTTTTTCAGGAAGATGCGAGTGCAGGCGCCTTCGCGGCTCGAGGATATGGAAGTATACTCGACGATTCTATGGCATCTAAGGCGGGAGACGGACCTTTCTTTCCTCGCGCACGAGCTGGTTGATTCAGCCTGGCTTTCACCGCAAGCTTGGTGCGCCCTGGGCAACGCATGGTCGCTCGCTCGCGACCACGAGCAGGCACTGAAATGCTTCAAGCGGGCGACTCAGCTGGACCCCAAGTTTGCCTATGCCTTCACCTTGCAAGGACATGAACACGTTACCAATGAAGAGTATGACAAGGCTCTCACGGCGTATCGGCAGGCGATTTCGGCAGATCGACGTCACTACAACGCATACTACGGTATCGGAAGGGTCCAGGAGCGCTTAGGTGCATACGATAAGGCATACACGCACTTCCATGCGGCTCAAATCATCAACCCCAACAATGCGGTTCTGATCTGCTGCATTGGGACGGTGTTGGAGAAGCAGAAGCAGATAATGCCTGCCCTGCAGGCATACAGCAAAGCAGTGGAGCTCGCGCCACGAGCAGCCCAGACTCGGTACAAGAAGGCCCGGGCACTGCTCGCTGTTGGGCAACTGGATGCTGCGCAGAAAGAGTTGATGATACTGAAGGATCTGGCGCCGGATGAGGCGACGGTGCACTTCCTTCTCGGCAAATTGTATAGGAGCATGGGCGAGAAGCAGCTCTCAGTGCGGCACTTTACTATTGCTCTCGCTTTGGACCCCAAGGTAAGCAACTCAAATTGTTATCCGTCTCCGGTGACGGGGATGCTTACTGTTTTGCAGGCAAGTCCACAAATCAAAGAAGCAATTGAGAGCTTTGAGGATGATATCGAGATGGACGACTCCATGATGGCATGATGGCATGAATTGCAATTTCAACGCGTACTGTTTTGATAGCCTTGGTTTTGGTATCGAAACAGTAAGATAATGAAGTATCATGGAACACGCATAGGGAAGGATAGGAGATTAGGGTACTAGGGCACTCGAGCTCCGCAACCAAGTGAAAGCTGCTCCAAGGGAGATCCAAGGTTGGGTGTGCGAAGGGCCCGGAAGGAGGGGATGGGGTAACTTGACTGATGATATCAGAGCATAGGCATGGCATTGGCGTTATTGGGCGTGGCCAGGCTGCTTCATCGGCCTGAACATTGGAAGCAAATGGAATAGCGACGTCGCTTGTTGTGTATAAGTAACGAATCATGGGTTGTAGGACCTGTACATTAAGGGGACTCTGGAGACAAGTCTCTGCGGAGCTGTGAGCCTGTGAGGAACGTCGAGATACCTAAAGTTAGATAGACGAAGAGCTCAACGTCGCAAGGGCATTTGACTTGACGACTATGGTGGCTTTCTCTTGTTTGTGCTGGTGAAGGTCTTGCTTGGCTCATTGTTTTTGTATAATTGTAGTACGCAGTAACAGATGCAGCCCGTTTGAGAAGCTGGGAGGAGGGGAGTCTTTGGGTTTAAATCACGCCTTGCAAGGCGCATGTGGGAACTTGCACATGAATCACGTTAAATTAGGGTACACTCATTGGCTTTAATGCATGAACTGTATGTATGCTTGTGATATAGCAGATGGTATTTTATTGATAGTAGAGGCGTTATTATCTCGAGAAGGAATTAGGCATAGCTCATATAGGGAAGAGGGCCTAAAAGAAAAACCTATAAGAAAACAACAACAGCTAGGGCATCATATTAATCATAAAAAAACCCCCCCATCATCGTCAGTTTGTTAGGCCTTGATGCACGTCTTGAAGCTGAGGTTCATTCTACCTAGTCGCACAAGCCCCCACCTAATAATAAACCCGAGGCGGTCTATCGGGCTGCGGCTGTTCCTGGCATGGATGCCTTTGAGGACGTGACCCACCCGGTCCGGATCCAGCGTCGCCTGGAGTGATCTGGATGAACCAGCCAATCAAAAAAATCGAACCGAAGCTCTACCCAAAAAATGGGGCAGCAGGCGCAGATCAGCTCACACGCGCCTCCGAAAGAGGAAAGGCGCCGTTCAATACTCGACCCGCGTGGCTGCCTTTTGGTTCCCATTTTTTACTGATCCAGCCCGCATTCTAGCAGTGATTTTGGGGTGCCTGCTGCTGCTGTTGTTTTTTTCCCTTACTGATTGCCTGCGCGTATTTATTAAGACCCCCTCTCGCCCCCCGCTTCCTGCATTTTCCCACTTCTCTCCTCTCTCTCCGCTTCTACAGAAACGCGTCCTCCTCTACAACCCGCGTCATCTACAACATCGCGACATCGCGACTCATTTATTCCTTTTCATCAACTTTTACAACACTTCCATCAACAAGATGACTGGACGTAAGTATTCCATTCAAGCCTTGCCCATCGCGTCATTGCAAGGTGGTTGTCGGCAACGACTCCATTGATGTCATGATGGGAGGCATACAATCTCTTGGGGCTTGTAGCATCTGGCTAACGCTTCACTTCTTAGGCGGCAAAGGTGGCAAGGGTCTCGGCAAGGGTGGTGCCAAGCGTCACCGCAAGATTTTGCGAGACAACATCCAGGGTATCACAAAGCCCGCTATCCGACGTCTCGCTCGTCGTGGTGGTGTCAAGCGTATTTCTGCTAGTAAGTTGACTTCCAGTCTCCAATGGTACCTCATCAAGATACTAACATCCCTCTAGTGATCTACGAGGAGACCCGTGGTGTTCTCAAGACCTTCCTCGAGGGTGTCATCCGTGACGCCGTCACCTACACCGAGCACGCCAAGCGCAAGACCGTCACCTCTCTCGACGTTGTCTACGCCCTTAAGCGACAGGGCCGCACCCTGTACGGTTTCGGTGGTTAAGCTATGCAATCACTTATATTTTGGGTGGTTTGTTTGGCCTGAGGAGGAAGCACACAGATGCGCGACGGGCTAGCACATGGATGGATGTATTTGACTACGGCGTTGGGGTAACATGGTTATGATATTACTAGGCGTCATGGAAGACGACCTCGCGAAATGAATACCACATTGAACATTGAACATTAATCTTGAATATCACTCTGCCGCTTGTTGCCTGAATTGATCGATCCCTTATGTCTTGCGCCGTGGTACTCGTCAGCGTGCTGTTGGGACGAACATTGAAACGCCTGGACGAACATCCAAGTAGTAAATAAAACACAACATCTAGAGTCTATTTCCTATAAAAACGCAAGCATGGTATCATTAGAACAAGTAACCGCGGTCCTCCACTGTCACAGATACTTCCTCCCCGCTGCAGCTACCCTCGTTCTGAAGATGGGACTCCGCACCTCCATGTTGGCGCGGTAAAAGGGACTCATGATGGCCTTGACCCAATTCTCATACACCTCGTTGAAGAACATCTTGATGGCTTCCTCGGTAGCAGGGCTGGTGGGATTGGCGCCGATAGCGGTCGAAGAGCGCGAGGACGAACCGGAGGTCGGGACGATGGGTTGATGAAGGAGAAGGAACTTGACGTTGCCGGCGGTGACGAAGCATGAGATGTAGTTGTTGAAGAACTTGTCGATGCACTTGAGGTACCTGGCGCGGGAAGATCAACAAGTTAGCCTTATGTTCCAAGCATGTAAAGTACATCCATCCTCCACGTCTTCATATCCACGTTCCCCCTTGATCGCGCGGCCTATCACTCGACCCGTTCACTTACATCTGTCCATGTGACCACTGGATCTCCTCCGCGATATCGAGACTCGAGTGTAGGATGAACTGGTTCAGATGGCGCACCTGGTCGCTGAAGCGCGACTGTCCGTCGCCGCCCTGCTTGGATGTGCCGAACTCATACTCGAAGAGCGGGTTGTCCTGGGTGCCGACGATGGCAAAGTAGTAACTCATCGTGCCGTGATCCGCATCGGCGGTGTAAAAGTATCCTCGTCCGGTTGCGCTGGGCGGCTAGGAAGTATTGTGGGCGTTGGCGATGGAGTCGTCGATGTCGTTCATTTACTGTCGAGGATGCGCTTAGGGGGGTGTCTTGATGGTTCGCGCTACGCCTTGCGCTTCGGCGGGGAGCTCTAAGCTGCCAGCAGTTGTCTCCCCACTGTTACCTTGCCCGCCCAGCTCCGGGTCTCACAATGTTCCGCTCCAGCGGTTGGTCACCGCCAACGCAGCCAACCAGGCGCTCTGTAGCAAGCGCACGCGGCTTTGTAGACGCCCTGGAAAAAGTTCACGTCTCATTCGACAATCCGTAAAACCCTCCTCCGTCCCTCCTCCGCCGTCCGAACACTGCAACCGCGACAGTCCTCCACGATGTTCGGCCCCTTCCGCATCACGAACCCCCTCTCTGGAGGTCTCCTATGGAAGATCCCCTGGCGAATGTCCAAGTTCCAGAAGCGCCGTCACCGCTTACGCCTCCGCGCTGTCGACAGTGTCGTTGCGACCGTCGATGCTGCCCTCGCCAAGCAGGGCCAGACCCTCGAGGCTCTCGATCGATGGAAGGCTGAGATGCCTACGGAGGCGGAGATGCTGCCCAAGGACAAGTACACCATGTTTGACCGAAAGGCCAAGCGCTATCGCAAGGGCATTCACAGTATGTTCTCCTTGATTCTCGAAACAGGACCAGGGACATTGATACTGATTATAATGCAGAGCTGCCCAAGTGGACGAGGGTTTCGCAGCGAATCAACCCCCCCGGTTACTAGAGTCGGGCATGGAGAAGAGAAGGAGAGCGATCAATGGGCTGAGGATCGAATGGAGAACGGCGTATTTCATCCCACAATGGGATTGCAGATGGGCCCTTGTTGGGTACCAATGTACAACAACTTTGTTTCAACTACGGATTGCGAAAGATGTCATGACAACGTTTGCCAGAATATTATAGCATGGAAGCTTCGGCGGCGGGACCGGTACCAGTGTAGGAATAGACCATGGGCGCGCCTTAGGTTGGGGAGAAGCGAGAGATGCATGTCCACAGAGACAAATACAACAAGGAAATTCAGTTCATCTTCCCATCCTCGATTGCTTCTTCTTTTAAATGGTATCAATTCCCAAAACCCAGTATTTGGCACTTCACCCACTCAGTGATTACCTCCCCTCGTCATAATCGTGCCCCTCGGACTGTATAGCTCTGCCGACACCTCCTCTGCCCTCGTCAAAGTCCTCGCGATACTCGTCACGCACCTGGCCGCCAGATTTGCCACGACCGTACTGACGTCCCTCTTCAAAACCCGGGTCAAGATCGGTGCGGATGATGCGCTCGTCAAGCTTGGTCCCGCCAATGTACTTCATGCAGTCGAGAGCGTCCTGGTGTGTGTAGTACTCGACGAAGCAGAATCCGCAGGGGGTCTTGTTGAATCGATCGAGGCCCATGACGAGGCGCTTGATCTCGCCGCATTTAGAGAAGAGCTCGTACACTTGCTCTTCGGTTGTGTAGAAGGACCTATAGGCATTGCAATGGTCAGCTCCCATGAAACAATGTTTAGGTTGAAAGGCTCTGTGGGCACGGACAGGTTGCCCACATAGAGGGTGGTAGCGTGGGCCAGAGGATCGGCCTGGGGCTCTGATGTATTCTCGCGGTTATCGTCGTCATCGCGATCGCGTCTCCGCTTGTTCTAGATTCGTGTCAGTAGAGCTGGGTGGGCGAAGGAGAGGGAGTGATGCCATACGCGGCTCTGGTAGTAGGCGCTGGGCCTGTCAAGACGGTCCACGGTGCTTCGGACGCCTGGCCGCATTGTCGCTGATCGAACGGGTCAAGAGGGTTTTAGACTCAGGCTAAATGGACAAAGAAAGCGTTTGGGTACGAAGGATGAACGCGGAGAAGTTGTTGCGCAAACGCTGATGTTCGCAAGGCTGCCGTTCAAGCTTGGACGGAGAAGTGGCGGGTGGTAACTCAGGGTGTGGCGGTGGACTGCGGTACCTGCTTGCTTCCTGCCGCCGGGGTTACAGGGCGCTGAGTGGCGCTAATTCAATCAACGACGCTTTTTTGCAGGCCAGCCCCCAGATCTTCAGCCTCGTTATTCTTGCAAACAACCCAAACAATTCTTGGCTACTCGCGCTTTTGTTACTTTGACGACTCATTTCTCCAACCTAAAGCTCCAGGAAGCTAAACAGTGACTGCGGCTGGCGATTTCATACTCTTGGCTTCTCGCCATGCCCAAGGTCAAGAGCTATTCGGCAGCTTGGCTGTCGTCGAGCAACGCCCCCGGCCATCGTCTGTTCGAACCATCCCCGGAGGCGTCGCGCTCGCGCGGTCTCGAGCCTGCCTATTCCTCAAAGAAGAAAGCGGTCGCCGGTCCACGGCGAACTATTGCCCGTCGCGGCACCGAGGTTTTTGTTGCTGTTGGGCGTGAGATTCGCTGGGGAGACCTCGCGTACTTGAAGGAAGAGTGGGCGAACCGTTATGCGAAGGGGAGGTCGGGACAAGGCGCTCGCATCAAGCGCGAGGACTCTTCTCAGCCTTTCGATGGTGATGGCAACCTAGAGTCTACCGCTGGTCTGAGGGTATGCTGAAATCTGTTGTGGGACGCTCAAGAGCGATGCTGATCTATGTGCAGACTATCAAGACGCCTGTTGCCGACGACATTCGACAGCTCATCATCTCCCCGAATTCCAACTTCCTCGCGATCCTCACGACACACACCGTTCACATCTGCGTCCTCCCAGACCCGTCACACCTTACGAGTGAGGATGTCGGCCCTCTCAAACCCAAGATGTTCACCTTGGGACCTACCACCCATGTCACATCGCGGTCCCCAATCGTGTCAGCTCTATGGCATCCGCTAGGAGTTAGTGGCTCTTGCATTGTCACAGTCACAGCTGATGCTATCGTCCGAGTCTGGGAGCTCTCCACCTCTGATCGGTGGTCCTTCGATTCCCCAACTACGTCTGTCGACTTGAAGAAGCTGGTAGATGGCACAACCCTGGACCAGGATTTCTCTGCATCTGTATCGGCCACCAACAAGGCCTTTTCACCTGACTCATTTGAGATGGAGGTGGCTGCTGCTAGCTTCTCTACAAAGGGAGCTGGCGGTTGGAACCCCATGACCCTATGGGTCGTCATGCGCGAGGGCGATGTCTACGCCTTGTGCCCCTTGCTGCCCCAGCGATGGGCGCCTCCTCCGACCTTGATTCCCTCGCTGTCAGTGTCAATCGTGACCACCGTCGCTAGTATCGAGGACGATCCTGATGTTGGAGAGCAGGAGAAGCTGCTTGCCCAGCAGCAGTTGGAATGGATGGGCGAGTTGGACTCCCAGGAACCTCAGATCGTCGAGGGACCGATAGGAGAACCAATTACAGAAGTTTACACTCGACCGTCTCGACCTGGCGTCATCCCGCGCCTCCAGGGGCCGTTCGAGCTTCAGTCGGATCCCGACACAGGCGACGAGCTGGACACCTCCATAACCGATATGCTTGTTATTGGGAAGAAGACCGAGACGGATGAGCTTATGATGGGCGAAGACGAAGACTTGGACATGGACGATGGCGACCAAGAGGGACTGTCCCTGGCTGTGGTCTGTCTGCTATCTACGAGCGGTCAGGTTCGCGTCTATCTTGACCTCGAGGGCATCCAGGCTCAGTGGCTGCCACCAAAGAACAAATCCAAACCTGGTCGGCTCCTCGCCGAGTTAGACCCTCCTTCTCTCCTTTCCTTCCAAGCGATTGATACGATGAGTCCGGTCGAGGTCAATGAGGAAAGCTGGCCCGTGTTCAGCACTGATGTGACATCTCGGTACAATTTCTTTGTTACTCATCATGCCGCCATCACCTTTATTTCTCTTACATCGTGGATCTTCCGCCTCGAGAGCGAGTTGAGTGGAGACTCTGAGGCTGGCACGGATTTCAGAATCGGGCTGCTCGTCAATTCGCAGTCTTCTAGGGATCGTCTTCACTCGCAGCCGACTGCTGACGTTGCGGTGCCTTTGGCGGCATGCAGTGTTCTCCGAGATCCTGATGTCGGCTACTTCCTCTTGTCGGCAACGCCTTACGAGCCCATTGCCTTGACTTTCGACACGCCCGAGGTTGATCTTGCCCCTATTCGACAGGAGACTCCCATCTATGACCGCGAAGCCAGCATGGCACCGCTGGACTTTTACGAGCCGCGCCCTGTGTTTAACCCGTCGCACGCATTCGATGAGGGATCTGCGCTGCCCACGCTGCTGGAGAGACTCCGCACCTCCCGGCACAAGACGGTAGTTAACCAGGAAGTGAGGCTGAGCCCACTCACACTCCAGATATTCACCGATGCACACAAGGTCTTGGCAGACGAGACCCATCGTCTCGGAATGGCAGCAGCCGAGGTCTTCCGACGATGCGAACTTCTCCAGGCCGAGCTCAAGCAACAGGTAATCAAGGCCAACGAGGTCAAGGGCAAGATTGATACAATCAACGGCTCGCACCGCGATGGAGAGGCAGACAATGCCATGTACGATCGAAGAGTTGCTGCAGCCAAGGACCGTCAAGGGCAGCTTGCTGAGCGTCTCGAGAACCTACGCAAGATTGTTGGAAAGGCGACTACAAGGGATCTGAGCGCCAAGGAACGCGCGTTTGTGGAGGAGGTCAGGACACTGCAGGCGAGCGTCTCCCAGCCGGAGTATGCGGAGCTGGCTTCAGGCAAGGCACATACAGCGGCACAGGGACAGGCGAACCACTTGTGGAAACGTCTGGAAGATGTCAAGCACCTGCAGGCAGATCTTGCAGCCGAGGTGGAGGCGATGAACAAGGTGGCTTCGGAGGGAGATGGACAAACGACACCCTCGGCCGAGTTGCGGATTCCACAAGATGTTCGCCGGGCGAAGCTGCAACAGGTTCAGGGCTTGCTCTCAAGGGAGACAGCCTTGGTGGAGGCAGTGACTGCCCGACTGGAACGACTGCAAACCAACTTCTGAATCTGATATGTAAGATACTGCGTACCTACGAGTCGCTACGACTATAATAAGAGACACCGATGCCACCGGCTCAGCCTTTTCTATGCTCTCATTCCTCGCTCGCATTCCCTGGCCCAGCCACCTCATATAACGAAATGAAGTCAAGTTATCTGTGTCGTCGTTCGCACTGTCATTACCCCGACAGCCGAGGGAGAAGAAGAGTGAAGCGAACTCGAGACAATCTTGTAGCGATCGGCGCGACAACAGCCTTGCAACGACGGCATGAGAATGGCCCCCAAGTCTGTCGGATAGTATGGATCCAGGGTCGACAGGCCTGCAAATAGAAGTCATCATGAAATGGAAAAAGCAAAATTACCAACAGGCGAAAGGAAGAATCCTACGAGAGCCGGGCTCGGGATGTCGATCCCATTAAGCGCTGCAGCCAACGATATCACAGATGCGCTTTGTCAGCCATAAAGAGAGGGATACCACCACGCAGAGCCAATCATTATTATAGAAGGCTGTTGCGACCCCAGTGATTCGGTCGCGATACCAGGTTTGCATCCAGATTGTGGTTTGTGGGTTCCATTGTGCTGAGAGATGTCCCAAGTACTGGACAAACATAGCGAATCAATCAAGCAAGCCTGACAAGAATCAAAATTAGACTGCCATCGTCACATTGGCGCCAGAAAGCCATGGCAAAGCGAGACAACAAGCAAGGGCTGGCCACCCCCGATATGGATGCTTGCCTGCCGAGTAACACGAACAAGGAAAGGTCTCAAGCAGCATGCGAAGAGCATAGGTGCAGCTGCGTCGCTATGTCGCCTTGTCGCAGGGTAGTTGTTATGCACAAGCTTCCTCTTCAGGGATGGACTCTGTTTCTGGACACGGGTAGCTGGAAGGGAATGCTGCGTGCCGACGATTTGATGGGATGCA
Organism: Fusarium zealandicum; assembly: GCA_013266195.1. Taxonomy (NCBI): domain Eukaryota; kingdom Fungi; phylum Ascomycota; class Sordariomycetes; order Hypocreales; family Nectriaceae; genus Fusarium; species Fusarium zealandicum. The sequence goes on along the minus strand of JABEYC010000694.1, from coordinate 24,306 downwards.
TCACTCCAGAGTGCCCGGGCAACACAATCCGATACAAGCGGAATGTGCTACGATACAGCTGAGCTGACTCTGGTTTCAGTTGCCGTGGTTATTGCCTGAGCCGTGTTCGCCTTGCTTTCCCGCTTGCTTGTTGTGGGAGGGAGGGTACTTTAATAGGCACAAGGCTGAGGCAACATGCATTGTGATACTATACCCCTGGCTGCCTACCCATTGCTTGCTGTGCTCTTCGATATATATTTATTACCCTGGACTTCGCACTTTGAGGTGTCAAGGCAGACTACCACGGCACCCTCATCGACTATTCACGATACCTCCCCATGACCGTTTTACGACCAAGCTCTGGAACCCAAGCTCTCAACACACCATCAGACATGGCGCCTTCTTGCAGATGCACTGTTATTGACCACGAGTGGCTTATTCGGCGTACGCTCTTCCATTTCCCCTAGTTACTACTACCCCTAGTATATCTAGACCCAGTAGTCGAGGACACAAGCTAACACCCCCATCCAGAGAACTGCCGTGCCTTTCTGGGCCCCAAGGCTGAGTTCGAAGTCGGGACTCGACTTGAGCAGACAGGTCAATGGCACGCCTTTGTCATGAAGACTGAGGCTGGGAAGCGCAGCATGATCATGTCGAGTACAGCGTCTGATCCCGTACGTGCCATTGAGAGTCTTCACGAGAACTCAGCTCGTGCGGTTGACCAGGCCATCGCCTGCCACGGCTACGACCTCCCTCCCAGCACCAGCACCAAGTCTCGGTCCGGTATGAGAGGCGGCGATTCCAGGCCAGAGGTCATTGCTCTCTGTGGCTCTTCGGACAGCGAGGTCTCTGCTTCTGACTCGGACGACTCGCTTGCCGACACGACGCCGCGTGCTTCTCATCGTCGTCGAAGCCATCGTAATGGGCGTGCGGCTACTGAATCGTCGAGCTTGCGCCGTTCGAACTCGGAGAACCAATATGTCAGCGACAACGACGAGCCTGCCGGGCGTGGTCCTCCGGCTTGGGGACAGATTCTCCCTCAACGACAACATCCTCAGTTCCCTGCCTCCAAGCCGCCGGCGCCCGGTTGGAATGGCGTGCCTCCGGCTCCCATTCAGGTCTCGCGACCCCCAAGCGCAGTCGTTCCTCAGCCTCCCAAGGTCATGCCCGCGCCTCCCAGACTCATCCCCATGCCTCCGCCGGGCCAAAAGACCCATGCCGCGCTCCTCAACTTGCACTGGCTGGGCAATGGCAAGAAGAAAATGCTGGTGCAGGTCGCGCCGTCCATCCAGTGTCTCCAGCACATTGCGACCAACGAGGCGGTGCTACGACCCCTGAGCTTCGCCAACGCATCGGCGCCATTGCCATATCCTCCGCCGCCGCCAGCGATGCGCAACACCAACTACAGGGCCACGGTGCGTCGTGTCACGCTGGGCGAGGACACATACGAGATGGCGGCCTTTGGGAACGACCTTGGCGCGCTGTTCCGCAGCACCTCGGCCATCCCCAAGTTTGACATTGATATCATCACGGCAAGCATCTACCCGGTCTTTCCCGTAGTGCCACCGCCGCGCCCTTCGTCGGCGGCTTCTTCGACCTCGAGCCATGGTATTGTGGACTGAGGAGTGACTACTTTGCGCATCGTGCTACGGCTCTCTCTCGCTTCGTCTCGGAATGTATGAATCTGCCAATGATACCTCTGTTCGACAAGATGATGTGCTTCTTGTCCTACGCGGCATGACTAGATCGGCCGGACACTCCTTTCTGCCTGGGTTCTTGGATTTTGTTTAGGGGGTTTATGGGATAGATTGTGTTTAAGGGTCCTTGGGACGGCGTTGCTTGGACTAGTTGACTTTGCACTTTGGGCATCCATCGATGGATAATGCAATACATACGGAGTAGACTGTCTGTTTGTTGTTTTCTGCACTTTAAACTGTATTGCCCCTGAGGTTTGAACCTTGTGCAACTCATTGTAACCGTACTTCGTATTCAATTTTGTCTTCTTCTCCAACGCTCTTAGTCTTTAACTTTCTATCGCCTTGAACTACTGCAGCTGCTGGGATTGGCTTACAATAAGGCTTGCCATCGTTTCACCTCACTCTTCAACTCGTCGTTACAGGAGGCTATTGCCAGCTGCGACATAGTCACGGCCGACCCTCTGTGGCCTCCGAAACGATGCCGAATAGCTCAGCATGCACAGTTTGGCGCTTAGAGTGCACCACACGAGCCCGCAGAGCCTCTAACGCAGGAAGAAGAAAGAAGGCGGCCGAGATCATAGGCAGGGGATGGACAGTGCACGGTACAGTAGCGTCTAATGCGATGCTGACAGGGATTGATTGCTATTGGAGTTGTCGAATTACCGACTAACAGCAGCTGAGTAGATTGATGATTTATCGATCAATAGCTGGGAATACAGGGGGGGCGATGTAGTGTCTTGTCACGACCTCTCACAGGTCTTGTATCACGACATTTCGTCGCTCGCATAGCGGTGTTTTACATGTACCTCGCCAGCAAGTCAACCCTCGACAGGAGGAGAAGAAGAAGAAGCATGTCGAGAGCCTCCCAGCAGCTATAGCCTGGCTTTGCTATGGCCCCTCACCGACTTGAGCAGAATGCAGGACGCGTGCAGGCCTTGAAGATGCGGTGTGACAATCACATTGTGTGCAAGTCTCGGCCGACGGCCATGTATATCGGCGTGCAGCACCTCGCCGAGGTCGCTAGCCTCGTGGACGAATGGACAAGAGAGTCTGTGAGTGCATGTATCTCAAGTATATGCTCAATGCATCTTCCTCTACATGCCCCCTTGGCTGGACACGGCAGCGACGAGAGGAACCAATCAACAGCCCGCGAAAACCATGCATCAGCCCTGGCTTGCGGCATTAGGACCCGAGATCGTGGTTCGGGCGGGCGGTTACGGGAAGGTGAGGCAATGAGAGACGAGACTGGTGGTGAGGAGAGAGTGACATGTCATCAGGCCAGCAAGGACAAGGACGGGGGTGGTAATAAGCGGTTGGACGGGGCGGAAGAAGAAGAAGCATGGACGACGGGACAAGACTTGGGCGCGGTTGAAGATGACTGACTGATTAGGAACTTTTGATAGAATGTAGAGAGATACACAGAGAGAGAGGGGGAGATCTCGCAGCCGACAGGATTGCCTTGTTGTTGACGATGCACCATATGTCAGAATAGACTATCTCGATGTGTCTGATGGCCTCGATAGGGCGGACCATGGGCTCGCTGCGAGGATCAACTCGTTCTCACTAAACGGGCAGTGCTCATGGTAGCAGGGCTAACTGCAGCACCGGAGAGTATCGAGCCTATGTAGTGAGCTGCTCATGACGTGAGACGAGTGATTGCAAGGCCCTCGGCGGACAGGGCGTGAAAGATCCCAAGCCCGGGGTAACGTATGAAGTCTCTCTGTTCTATCTTGATGTATCATGCTTCTCTCGTTGGCGATTCGAAGCCTTGCTACTGAGGAGCCCGAGTCGCTCACAACTCGGGCACCGAGTCCCTGGCAGGATATCAGCTATCTTTCACCCGGTACTCGAACCAGGGCGGACCATTAACCCATGGTAGATAGCCCAGCGCACTACCAGAGCCTCACTCCCTCTTCTCCCTCTGCTCCAACGCCCCAAAGGCCTTGTCAATCTGTGTCCAGCTATCACGCAGTAGGACTAATCCCACACCGAGTCAGCACATGGTCTCCCACATAACCAGACGACGCCATGGGGCAGACTCACCGAGCGGCACAACCGCCCACGGCATGTTGAAGCCGACGTAGTAGACCCAAAAGTACAGCGTCTCTGGGCGACTATAGGCCACGCCGTGCACGCGAGACTCGGTCCAGTTGGTCAGGTAGTAGAGCGCCACGCCGTACAAGTGCGCCGTGCACACGATTGTCTGCGCGACGTGTCGGCTTCGCCAGTTTCTGGTGATTCCAATGCATGTGAGGAGCGAGAGAGGGCCCCAGGCGAGCTGAAGGTGAGAGCGAGAGAGAGGCTGTCGTCAGAGGAGGACGAGATGGATGTAACAAGTACAAGAGGGGGGCGTTCACTTACAAAGGTGATGGTTTCCACGCTGATTGTAAAGATGTCGTGGGTGAGGTAGCGTGAGTCAGAGAGGGCATATTCCTTCCAGAGCTGGGCAAAGAGGCTCGACATGCTGGGGAGTTGGTGACGGTATATGAGATAGTATCCTTGATGAAGCCATCAGCACTAGGAACTCTCTCTAGTCAGGGGTCTTGCTACCTTCGAAAGCGATATGCAAGAAAGCGCCTATAGAAGATTAGTGCCATTCTCTCTCCCTTGACTTGATGTGCTTTATACAAAGCAAGGGCTTACGCTTGACTTACACAAAGCAAACCACGCCGCAGCGAAGCGATCAACAGGCCGCAGAGGGCGCCTGCTCAGCGTCGTCTGCCATAGCGCAGTCCCGATCACGGCGCCGGTAACGGCTCCAAAGACAAGCATCAGCTCCGTCACGTCCTTGTCATTGGCAACGTAGCCCGCTATCACGGCGTCGGTAGGGAAGTAGGGATGCCCCAGCACCGGCGCCGAGGCCGGGGTGATGCGGTCTGCCATGGCTCGTAAACTCCAATCGAGCTGTAATGTGGGAAAGGAAACGAATTGGCTATTGGGTTGCTCCGAGGCTAAATCGAATCACTTGTTAACGTGCTGGACTTGAGGGTTACGGGGGTAGGTTGATGACTTAATTTGCGGCGAGATCCAGCGTATAAACATCACGTGATAAACCTGAGAAGCAAGGTATGCTCGCAAGCCTAGGCAATAGTTTTGTTCAGACAAGAATAACTGGAATAAGTATTCAAGAGGTAGTTTGATCATGCCAGGGCCCTTTGGCATATGCCCGAGGGAGCTGTTGCGTGGCTGTAAGAGAAGTTCACTATTGGACTGGGCTAGATTCGAAGACGCCATAAATACCTATACATACTGACAGTTATACAGTTGCATATAACTACACCTACTAATAGTACACATCGCCTCTCATGAGAAACCTCGCAGTGCGGAGCAGTTGAGCAGACTCTATCCTGCCGTCGCGAATAACAGTCCCAATGTCAACTCTCCCACTGGGATGCGCAATCGTGACCGTCTCCTTGGACCCGCCCCCTACCAGATCAGAGGCAATTGTCCCCTTGATCTGAGAGGCAGCTCCAAGGCACAAGGCTAGAGTTAATGGCGCAGCCTTGTGCGCCTGGCCCATGGACAAGGCTAGACATCTAATGTCAACCTCGGGCGAGCCGCTGGTCGGAAACAGGAGCACAATCTTGGGAACGCTCTCGACGCTGGGATCGAGGCCCATCATACAAGTCCCAGCTCGGCGGATCTGCTCCAGGCGCACCTTCAAATCTGCATCGGCCTCGACGGCTGCAGGCGTCAGAGCCATATGATCTCCAAGCCCCAGGCTATCGGTGCGGACGAAGACGCCAGGGTTGCCGACATCGACAAGAGACGCTTCTATCCTGCTGCCGTCTGGCAGCTGAAGAAGATCCACGGGGTTACCAGTCGGGAGAGCTTTGCCTGTCTTTGCGCCGGCGGGATCCAGGAAGCTCATGACGACCTTGGACCCCGTGCCTGGCACGCCATCCATGATATAGTCGCCCTCGTGAGAGTACCGCAACGGCTCACCGGCGACCCTGAAGCGAGACGTCATGACCTTGTCGGTATTGGTATTGAGAAACCTCACCGTGGCCCATTGCGAGCCATCCTCTTCCGTCTCAACAGCCTCAGCCGGGACCAATCCGCTATCCCACGCCGCGGGGCCAACCAAGGCCGACATGTTGCCGCAGTTGCCAGCCATATCAAGCACGCCGTCTCGAATGCCAACTTGGACAAAGGTAAAGTCGACGTCAACATGTGATCGTGACGGCGGCCCGAGGATGACCATCTTGGACGTCGACGAGAGACCAGAGCCCATGCCGTCGAGCTGGCGGCCGTACGAATCTGGTGAGCCCATGGCCGAGGGGAGAACCTGGGGCCATTGTGCCTCGGGCGGGAGATCACGACGATGGATCACGAGGCCGTTGGATGTTCCGCCGCGGGCGAACCATGCGGGGAAGCTGCGCGGCTGTGATGTGAAGCATGGTGTAGTTGTTGCCATGGAGCGTCGCCTATGAGATGCTGTCGAGAGAGGGAGACATGGCGTGGTTTTGCTATGGCGGACAAGTCTGCTTGGTATCCTGCCTACAGAGGATCTTGGTAAAAAGGACGGCATATTTATACAAAGAGCGGATGAGATGAGAAACGATTCATGAGAATGAGTTGAAGCGGAACAGACCAAGTTGTACCATGTAATGCTATCATGCCCCGTGAGAGCTGCCGTTTCGGCCCACCAGACGCTGAGTCTCAGGGGTCGATCCACTACAACAAGCCAACCAGTCCATCCATCCATCATCTAGCCCAAACCTCACTTTGTACACGTAAACATGATGTTGGATAGAATTGTCTAAGAGTAAATATTGATGAACTGAGCTGTTTCTAGCAAGAAAATAAAAAGAAGCACTTGGACTCACTCGAGTGCTTCGTGGTAAGAGACCCGACTCTCCCGAGCTCCATGATAGTAAGAACAGGACTTGTGATATCAAATGCAGCTCTAAGCAACGATAGCAAACAACAGAATAGAAATAAAACAAGAGAGAGGAATGATTCCAAGTGGAATAAAGCAAGAGAAGTTTCATGCAGAATTCTTATCGCATCATCCATAATGACAATCTCAAACGCCTCATATCCATCTCATCAACTCTCTTCAGGGCCGAAACACAGACACCCCCAACAAGCAAACAAACAAATAAACACCCAAGACAAGCATCACTACTCCTCCTCCTCTATCCAGAACCTCCTCATCACTCTGTCCGCCCACTCCTCATCCAGCCCCCAGTTATCAACCGCATCCTCAATCCCCCTCTCCATCCTCTCGACGTACTCGTCCCTCGGCACATCCTCATCAACCCTCAGCCCGTCGACGTAGATGAGCGCTCGCAGCGTCTCGTCCCCGTCCTTTGCGCTCGCCCACTTGACGTCCACCTGGAACTTCTGGTATGCCCACGGCACGCCCTCGTGGTCGTCCAGCCGCTCCTCGTCCTGCGGCGGGAGGAGGTACAAGAGGCCGTACACGCCCTCTTCCTCGGCCGCCTTTTCCTTGCCCTTGCCCTTGCCCTTGCCCTTGCCCTTTCCGTTGCCCGGGCCATCCGCTGTGTCGTCCTCTGGAGCGAGCTGCACCGCGTTGGCGAACCCGCGGGCGTTGATGATCCATTTCCATCCTGCGAGGTAGCCCAGTCCCACGGGCGTCGAGTGCGGGCATCGCTGCCTCATCTGCTCCGTCGATAGGTTGGACCCGTAGGCAAAGTACAGCACCTCGTGGAGGTTCTCTTGCATGAGCGTCATGGTGCTGTCCTGCGACGGCTGGCTGTCTCCCTGCGAGCTCATGGCAGCAACAGTTGGTGGGATATATGATCAAACTACCACCCAACGTTAGTTAGCAAGCCTGAGGTTTCGAGGTTATACCGAGGATAGATGACCGTACTAGCGTTGATCGGCGTAGACTCAGTTTCACGGCGTGAATTCTTATTCTTGCTGTCGCGTTATTGTGAATAGTCCAAGAAGTAGACGTTTATAGTCAAACCAAGGTACCTTGCTAGTCGGCGATTATAGCTTCCTCCGCCATGGGGGCTGCGAATAGGCAGCAAGGCGGCCAAGCTCAACTCCGCCTCGATCCCCCACCACAACCACGCCATCCAAGTCCTACCTAGGTAGCAAACGAGTCATCCCCAAAGAAAAAAGGACTTTGGTCTCACCTGTTTGTTGTTGTTGGTGGCTGGGGAAAGAGTCACAGCATTTGGGACTTTGGCGCCTAGTTTCCTTGTCTGCTTGTCTTTGTCTTGTCTCGGCTTGTGTCTCATCTTTGTTCAAATCCATATTACCTACCAGACTCCTTGTATCCCCCGACCTCGTTTCTGATATCTAGGTAAATGCTGCCGTCCCTCCCAATCCGTTGATGCAATCCTCTAAATAAGCAAAACGAGCGTGGTATCGCAAAGTCATATCATCAGCCATAGTCTTGTCCCCTCAGGTATTACACTCTGGTTCTTGTAACTCCCCCCAGCCACATATCCTTTCGGATTACCACTTCTTAGCTACCAGCAACTCTCCTCCGCTTCCTGGGCCGCTTCACCCAGGCCAGATAATGGCTGCTTTCCTCCGGCGGCTGCTGTTTCGTTGGCCAAGAGACCAAAATGTAGCTCTTCATCTTCCTCCCATGCATCAAGCTTCGTCTCCTTGTAATCTTCGTTGTCTACCTCGTCGTCGCATATTCCATACGAGTGTCGCATGACTCGTTCAATACTTCAAACCTGAGTGAAACGGGTGCCATGAATGGGTAATTAGGTGATGGGTACCAGGAACGGGCTGAGTATCAGCTGATCCGCGCTTGGCCGTAGGTTGTGGTCAATCTCAAAGGTCTGGGCGAGGAATTCCTTGGCCTCCTCGCTAGCGTGTTCAGGGATCGTAGGAGCTGCCTTGCCGCCTCCAATCTTGAAGATGGCTTGCAGCTGGCTACAGTCGGGGAATGGGTGACTGCCAGTCATCATCTCCACCACCAAGCAGCCGAGTGACCAAATGTCCGCCTTGCGAGTGTACGATGTCTGCTTGACCACTTCGGGTGCCATCCAGAAAACGGATCCCTGCAGAGACGGGCGGTGCTTGTTGTTGTTGGCCCCGCTCAAGATGTTGGATGCCTCCAGCTTCTTGGAGATGCCGAAATCGGAAATCTTGATAGTACCCTTGTTGTCCACCAGAATATTGGCACCCTTGATGTCGCGGTGAATGATGTCTCGGTTATGTAGGTACGAGAGGCCAGTGAGAATCTGTCGAACAAAGCTTCGCACCAACGGCTCCGGGAGTGCTCCGTAAGAGTTAAGCATTGTCTGAACCGAGCCGCCCGGCACATACTCGAGGAAAATATTGAGATAATCGGCTGAAGAGCTACAGCCTAGGTACTGCACGATATTGGCATGTCGAAGGTCACGAAGCAAACTGATCTCTCGCTTGAGCGCCTCAATCATGCTCTTCTTGCGCGTATCGCCCTGGCTGTTGGCTCCTGGCGCAGGTGTCTCGACCTGCTTCACAGCGAGGAGCTCGCCCGTCACGGCATGCAGAGCCAGGTACACACTGCCAAAGGATCCCTGTCCGATGAGTGCACCCTTCATCCACTTGTCATCTCCCCATGACTCGCCGGCCAAGAAGCTCTGGAGCTCCTCGTCTACATCATCGCCGTCTTTCGTCAAGGCCTGCCGGATCTCCTGGAAAGAGCCAGAACCGGAGCCGGAGCCAGTTGAGTTGTCACCATCATAGTAACTAGTGGTTCTAGTGTTGCCTTCAGGGTCGGTGACGCTCAGGGCGGTCGAGTCAGAACTGCTCTCCGTGAATGAGACATATGACTTGCGGTTGGGTTCAATTGACGACTCCTCCTGAAGCGTGTCGAGCATCGATGAGGTCACCGAATCGCGATTGTAGGCATTCTGTGGAGGTCGAATGTGCGCCGAGTCGCGCGTCTTAACCTTTGCTAGTTGGGAGTTGGCGTTTAGCCACGAGTCAGCGATGGTCGGGATCGGGGGCGCATCCTGGATGCTGGAGGCAAAGCTGAGGTTACTAGCCACGCTGAGCCGGCTGTTGACCTTGCTCAAGCGAGTCGATCTTCTCATAGAAAGTCGGGCCGTGCGATCAATGTCCTCTCTAGTATGGTCCGGGAAGTACGAGGTGAGATCAGAAGCAATCAGCTCGCTGGGAGGTCGCAGCCCACCAAACTGACGGAGCGCCCCCGGCATGCGCCTCGTCGGTAGCGCCTCGACAACCGATTGCGGCCGTTCAAGATCCTTGGCTGCGTTGTGTAGGTTTCGCTCGCGATCTTGGTAGGAGATCGGAGAGAGCGGGGACTGGAGCTGGTCGTTCCACTTCTCACCAAGCATCTTCTGGACCTTGAGTTGACTCCGCTTGTCGACAGTCTCCAGAGCTCGGGCGTGCTTCTGCTGCTCCTCTTCCATGGCTATAGCCGCAGCCCGCTGCAGCTCTGCCTCGCCCGGCTCGCCGGCTGGCACTCTCCGCAGAATCAATCGGTTCCGTTCTGGACGCCTCTGGTCCTTGATGATGCGCCAGAGTTCCGTGTCACCAAGACGACGGCATTGGCTTGGATCGGGATCGATGCCGGCCAGAACCCAGAAGCAGTAGTTCCTCTCGTGATCCTCGCGCAGCGCAAATTTCCGTAGCGTGACTCGCATGACTTCCTCGCAGGTGTTACAGTCGGCGATCTTGACCACCTTGGTGACGCCGTGGGTTGAGATAACGCGGATAACTTCTTGACCCTGTGGTAAGGCAGCCATCAGCGAGCCGTCCATACTGGAGTTATTCCTGGTATGGTTCGTTACCAGACGGTTTGCCGGATTATCCGGGGTTGCAGTCACCATCCTCTGCCCATGGGTATTGACAGGACTGGTAACATAGGTCTTCCCTCGCGTCCGCAATGTGCGAAGGTCGGTGCCAGGGAGGGGAGAGTTAGGCCGAGAGGTTGTCTTGCCGCTGTCAAGGCCACCATAAATGTCGATCTGCCTCGAGTACCGCTTGTTGGTAGATGATGTAGGCATAGCCCTGGCAGTATTCGGCGGTCGCGGTGAGCCTCCCGAAGGCGCGGTAATATGGATGTCAAGTCCGCCGAAAGAGTCCTAAGAAAGAAATGTTCAGTGTGAAAGTTCCATGCCAACAACAGTTACTGCTGTAGCCTACCCGGTTCCGCTTCTTTTCATTGGCATATGCTCTAGTCCTCAGCTTCTTAATGCTGAGAAAGAGCCGAACGCGATCGCCGACCTTTTCGACGCCCATTTCTTTGAGCACGTCCTTGTCCATTTCCAGGAGGTTCTCGCCATTGATGTGGTTCTTTCGGAATACTTTTTCATAATCACCGCACTTGACGGTTCGCAGATACTCGCACACCTTGTCCTCGTCCCAGTTCTTAACCGAATCGGAGGGATCGTTTTCAGAGAATTCGGACTCTGTCGGGCTACCGTAGGCGCCCGTTGGGGGCATCGTCGGGGCTCTCCGAGGAGGAGCCATTGCATGCTGAGAAGTAACGGGAGCGAGAGCGGTGGGGCCGAGGCCGGTCGGGAACGATGCCTTTGAAGCCAGCATAGCCATATTGCGAATGCGGCCGATCAAGAGATCGACGGCGACAGAGCAAGGCGAGGAGACAAAGGGTTGGCCAGTCGCAAGTGAGACTCTTAGATTGTTGTTCGTCGTAGAACGGTGGTGCCCAAGACACCAAATCGGGTTCGGACTCCCAGGCTCAGGCGAATCGACAGCCGCTTACGAGGTGTTCGAGCATGTGCGTAGCAGCGCGTAGATGGATGTGGATGAAGCAGAGAGCAGAGGCTCTGTATTATTAGTGATGAACAGACAAGCAGGTGGAGATCGTGAACAAAGGCCGCGATCAACGCGAAACGCCTCACAGGGAAGTGAAGAGGGGGTATAGAGTGGTTGAGAGGCGGAAGTGGAGGAGAAAAAGGTGACGATGGACGAGACAATGGGACGGAGAGTATTAGAGGGGATGGATGGGATGGTTTGGCAGGCCGGGAACAGGGTGGAGGGGACCTGCACAAGGGGACAAGTGGTGGTCTCGACAGAGGCGGGGTAGCGCTTGATCCTCAGGTACATGGGTGACAGAGCTCTAGACCTACAGATATATGTGAAAACACACGTGCAACGCAGGTCGGTATCCGCTAGTAGAGGTACCGAAGATGCCTGCAGGTACCTGACGGTGAGGTGGTGCCGGGGTTTTCGTTAGGCTGGTTCAGGTTGGCGGGCTTGGCCAGCGCTGCGGCGTTGATAGGTACCTGTTGGGTGGCGGTATGGGAGAAGGGCCCCTGTCCATAGCAATATTCACGCTGGACCTGAGAATGGAAGCTTTCTTGCACCCTCAAATCAATAGACGCCCTGGAAAGGCAATGACAACAGGTGAGAGGATTTACGACCTGGCAATGGGAGTGGGATTCAATTTCCGAATCACACCAGCTGCGTGATCCTGCTGTGTAAAGGCACGAGAGAGGATGAACAAGCTGGCAATAAGCCAAGACCGGATCCCCAGACTCAAAGCAGAAAAGAAGCCACAAACCACGCCCTTGTTGAAGACGTATATCTTGCGTAATATGGGTCTTGAAAATCGATCTTCTTTGCTGCTGATCTCGCAGTACCAAATCGCGGCGTTGCAGAGTTCCAGAGAGTTCCACTTGTCATGTCCATGGTTGCGCTGATCCTAACCAGAGACAAGGGCAGAGACACCGCCAAGACACAAGTCTTACCTCCGACTGTTGATCACTGTTCGTGGAGACCTCACTCTCTCGTCTTGTTTGCCGATGTCTGATGTCCATGTCATGCACAAGAGATGAGCTGAGGCTGAGCTGGCGTTTCGGAGCTTCCAACCGTGACTGTTGATCCCGGCCGTGAGTGTCATCATGTTTCTCTCCATGGATGGATAGCAGGCTAATTGAATAGTTGAAACATTTGTCGACGAGCAAGACGAAATCCCGCCATCCGAAATCGAGGTACAAAGACGACGGCCAGACGGGCATCCACATGTTTGCAAAGCATGAAGCTCTCTGAGAGGCGCGCCGTGAACCCCGTGATGCCACGGAAGCAACCCATCGTGGTCAGACGGCGGCCCAGGATGGCTCGCCAGCAGTTCAATGCTCCCCTGTTCGGTCCCAGAGCTCAGCGTCTGGAAGGAAGCCACGGGGATTGGAGGCTCAAAGGCACAGCTGCTGGGTGCTGATTCGTGGAGTGTCGGAGCATGAAACGGTGAGACCATGAACCCTGGGAGCGAGCGGCTGCAAGTGATAGGCCACGCGCCGGCCCAGGATGAAACCGACCGCGTTTCGACCAGGACTGCTCGGATGACGCCGACTGGGGTTAAAAGGCGCGCTGGCCAAGAAGAATCCCAGAGCAACTGGCTACAGCTGGGCATTTCAAGCATAACTGATCATCACCATGACGAGGCCATATTGATGGTAAACACTGTTGATCGTCAACGGAGAGTTGTCCTTCCGCCGTCCGAATGCTTTCGTCCGGATGTTTCAGGCCGACAACCAAAGCCTGCAGTTGTCGTGTACAGAATGAGCTTTGTTTTCTTCTTCCGCGTCCTTGTGCATGCGTATCGAGCTAGATGCACATGCATGAGGGTAGCGGAGAGGCACCAGGTTGTTGTCAGTTGAATCCACCCTCTCCTCTTGGGATTTGTCTAGGTGTTAAGAGTCATAAGCGATACTATCTCTATGGCCACCTATACATACTCCAGTATTATTCATGCATAAGACATTACTCGTATCAGCATCAAAAGAAAGGAAACGGATTCCCGTAATCTGGGATACACGAAGAAAGATTCTAAAAAAAGAGCAACAAGAATGAAACATTTAAGCTGGTACGTGCGACGTCCCTATCTCCCGTCAATGCATCCCATCCCATCCATGGTGTATCCATGCTCGCTTTGTTGAGACGTGGTGCTACCAACCAGAACCACCTTGTCGTGTTTCATCTTGAATTTTCCTTTTCCTTTTACGTCTCACGCGCAACAGCTCGGCTTACATACTGTAGCATCGGGAGTGTTCCACTTGCTGACCGCCATGAGTATCGGAAAAAGAGGTCTCATCACCTGCTGCAGGCTTGGTTTGTTTCACCATTGAGCGGGATCTAGGATACCCGAGAAGGAACCTATCGAGCCTTATTTGGGTCCGGGGCCGCCAAAAGCGCCCCAATCATCAAAGAAACAGACAAAGTGATGGCCAGTTCAAATACCCACGCGAGCTCACTGACATGTTTCCTCTCTTCGGGAGCGACGGTTGTTTAGGACCCCTAGAAACGGCTGTCCATGACAAGATGCCCAATCAGCAAGGTTACGCCCTGTCGCTTCGCATCTGGGTACCCCAACTGTTAATCAATCCAGATTGCTCAGGGTCCTCCACCAAGCATAAAGCATAGGCATCCCCTGCTTAGCAGAACATACATAGTAGAGACAAAGGGCTTTAAACTTTGACGATATGGAACCGAAGCCTCCAGTCTATGCACCGACGGCTAGCCACGTGGTAGGGGTCCAGGCTGAAATAGGAATTTGAAAAGTCCGGCTTTGTCATGGCAAACGCGGTCAAAGAAAAAGATTTGCTCCGTTGTTTAGTATGTAGAATGAGTTTCATTTGCTTCTATGCTTCGAGGGTTTCAAGGGTTTCAAGTTGGACTATCTCAACACCTCATGTCTGCCTCGGTTGTTGTCGTAACAAGGTTACCTACCTAATTAATGGCAGATTCCCATTTGACAGCCCGGACCTACCTGTAGTGATGTCAGCCTTTGAAACCCCTCATGACACCAGAAAGAGTTGCCTTTCTCGTTCACATGCCTTGTTGGTTGCGATATCCATTTTCTCGTGTTCTTCACTTGGGCTGCCGTTTTGCTTACCTCATACAACAGCTTAACAGCCTCATGCCTCTGATTTGATCAAGTGATCGACCTTCCTCCGACTATCCCGTGGCGTGGAACCCCGCATGAGCCATGGGCCAGTAGCCTACTATCTCGGATCCCGCAACGGCCCGCGCGAGATCTGCTAGGGACATACTTTGCTTAGCCATTTCTCAACCCACAACTCGCAGAAAATCGTTGCTCCCCCACGATTGCACCATCACCACGTCTTCTTTGGTGTGTGACGTATATCCAATCCGAGGACGTCTCGGCATCGCGGGCGTTCACATCTACAAGCTCAGACGACACCGTGCAAGGAAACAGAGACAAGCCCTTGTGAATTGTTCTCATCCCGCGCCAGCCCTATTCTATCGTCCCGTCTGCCTCATTGTGTAGCACACAGACATCGGGAGGCTGTGGTCATCCGTCCTGCACGTACGAATCGCCGCCGAGTCTAGGGATTCGAGCGTCTCCACAACCTTCTCGACAGTGTGCCATCTCTGTGTTCGGCTCCCTCCCAGCCCAACTTGATCACTCGGCCTCCCCCCATCCGGCTACACCAACTCACCGGCAAGGTATCATGGCCAGCCAACGCAAGCCCATCGTCAGCTTCCTCGGACCTGTAGCCTCATATTCCCACCAGGTGAGGATATCCCTCGGTTGCCCCTTTCGCAGCAAGTTGCATGGCACTAATCTGGGCCGACCTGGCCGTGCAGGCTGTCCGACAGGCCTTCTCCGAGTCCACCTGGGAACTTAAGCCCGCGGTCACCATAGATGGTAGGTAACTGGTGATGTGTCACCGTCGGACTCCCCGTCGCTGACCCTCTCCCGGCGTAGACGTCTTTGACCAGGTCCAGGGTGGCCAGGTGCAGGCAGGTATCGTGCCGTTTGAGAACTCTACCAATGGCTCCGTAGTCTTCACTTTGGATGATCTTGCCGATAGAGGCAACCGCTATCCGGACATCACCGTTGATGGCGAGACGTACGTCGACGTTCACCATTGCCTTGTTGGGCATAAAATTCCTATATCGGCCGTCGAAGAGACTGCCGAGGGATCGGGCACTTGCACGCCCACGGCCACGGATCCATCGCCCGCCAAGCCGCGGTCCAAGCCTCTGAGCAGCCTGAAGCACATCCAGCGACTGTACTCGCATCCTCAGGCCTTTGGTCAGTGTACCGCCTTCATCTCCACCTACCTCAAGGGTGTTGAGATCTTCGAGGTTAGCTCGACCAGCAAGGCCGCAGAGATTGTAAGCAAGGACACTACGGGCACCTGGGCTGCCATCTCGAGCTCGCTCGCTGCCGAACTTCACGGTCTCGACTATCTGGGCAAGTCGATCGAGGATCGCGAAGACAACACCACTCGGTTCTTGGTCATTGGCACGAACGCCTCCAAGCCCAGGGACTGGGAAAAGACCAAGCACGCCATTGCCCAGAAGGGTAGCAAGTCACTTGTCTCGTTCACAGTCCCTCACACGTCGCCGGGAGCCCTGGCGGATGTGCTGAGCTGCTTCCGCGACTTTGACCTCAACCTGACCAGCATCAACAGCCGGCCCAGCCTAGTGCAACCTTTCCAGTACATATTCTTCATCGAGTTCGAGGGCCACAAGCATGACGATCCGGATGGACGGGTCAAGGGTGCACTGGACAAGATTAGTCGCGTGGCCCAGAGTTGGAGGTGGCTTGGAAGCTGGGAGAGATACAGATAACTTGACCAAGACAACAGGCTATTCTCCTACGCGCTGTGGTGGCCATTCCCTCCACTTCTGTCAACTGTCGTCATCATCTGCTGCATACCCGCGATGCGAGGGCATCATGGCAAGGCGACGGGACGCCCTTGTTCTAACAAGTAGCTCTCGCAAACTGCCCTAGAAACCCTGAAGAATTCCCCGTAAGGTGGTGGGGCTAGCTATTGCGTGCTCGTCGACATTGCCTTGACAGGGCTTCTGACAGGCATCCAAGGATTCAAGGCGCAATGAGGATACTACCGACCGTGGGCCGGTGATGGGTCGAACGGATAGAAAGAGAAAAGGAATATCGACAGGCACCTATTATCACGTCTACAGTTGCATGCCCACGGTCCCCCCCTACGCTTCACGGGACCATCGCCACCTGTGCCAACTTGCCAAGGACTTACCCACACGACGCTGAGACCCTATTCCACATCGCGCCCACTACGCGGGAGGGCGAACCTATTGGCGACGTCGGACTTAGGCGAACGGATCCCCCTCAGGCATTGAACGCATCGCGATTGCAGAAAAACCCACGCTCTTAGGTTGGTCGGCACGGTTGGGAGGATTGGCTTGCATTGGGTTGGACCATGGCGTGGGGTCGCAACCGGAGCCATTGGCCCTCGATAACAGGATTGGAGAAGCGTTGAGTTGCCAGGATAAGAGGCCGAGGGCCCGCGAAAAGTTCCTTGGGGAGGACGCAAAGGGAGTCAATGAGAGGCCAGGGAAAGCAGCAGACAAGAGGGATATGTTTGTCTAGCTGCTATGGCGGATACGACTATCGGCCACCATGACGTCGACACTGCATGTGTGGGCACTCAATGAGGCACATTCACCGGCACACGCCTAGGGTCAGCGTGGGAAGATCTAGCCTCGTTGGTGGATCCTCTACCTACGGACCATCGCTCCAACGTTAAAATTCCGGCGAGGGTCCGGAATCTGGAGGAGCCCAGCAGAACTCTGTGGGTTCTCTGGCCGAGCTCGATTGCCTTTTAACAGCTTGAGCTGCTGCTTGGAGTTGCGCCGGCTTTTCTCTCCTTCTCAACCATTTTGCGACAACTCCAACTTCATGTTGAAACAACAACACTTATCTGCAATTTCTCCCTTTTCATCTTGGTTCTTTCACCCAAAATGGCGCTCCGTCCCATCTTTACCGCGACGCACCCACGTGCATGCTCTACGGCCTTCGAGAGGGTATGTTGAGCTTCCTGGGAGGGGGGGGGACATTCTCTCCTTGTCTTTGGCTTGGAAAACGTCAATGCTAACCGCCGTTGCCAGGTCTTCATGACTCGACGTGATATCCTAGAGAGTGTCCACGAACCCTTTGGCGATGCCTTTTACTATGGCCCTGAGTTTTTAAGCGACCGATTCAGAGATGAGGCTGCCCAGCGCGAGCAGAGCGGCTTCTCCCAAAAGACATACAACGATATCCTCAGCCAAGTCATGGGCGCCGGAGATGAGGTTTGTCTCACTTATCCCCTCTTGTTCACCCATCTCTGCATGCGATTTCCGAACTCCCCGAACTCCCCGTCCGCGACCCCGCCCTCTCGACTGAGGGGAACTGATGTCAAGCATGATCCACAGCCCTGGTTTCTTTTGGCGTATTGCCGCCAATTGACTTTTTCTAGTGGCTGTGAACGTTGCTGCGTCCGATCGTCGCATGATCGTCACCTCATGGGAGCGGCTCTACGTACTCTTTCTCGGTGTTGCCCGTCATGACATAGGGCTATCACGTGTCAATCTCAACCCAATCATCATGCTAACATGTGAATCAATCAGGGAAAGCGAATCTTCATCAAGGACATGGCCTACTACCTCATGAATGCCGATGGAAAGCCTACCCAGACCGCCCCGTCCCTCGGCAAGGACGAGCCTGGCAACCCAACCGTGCTGCCCCTAGAGGTCCTGAAGCAGTTCCAGTTCACGTTCCTCATCCGCCACCCTCGCAGGGCTATTCCCTCGTACTACCGATGCACAGTGCCACCTCTGGATGAGGTCACTGGCTTCTACGAGTTTATGCCCAATGAGGCCGGTTATGAAGAGCTTGTGCGTTTCTTCGACTACCTGCTCGAGCAGGGCATCGTCGACAAGGACAACCTTGTTGTCGTCGACGCCGATGACCTCCTGGACGACCCGGAGAAGACGATCCGTCTCTACTGCGAGAAGACGGGCATCGACTTCAAGACCGAGATGCTCGAGTGGAACGACGCGGACAAGGACCACGCCCGTGATGCTTTTGAGAAGTGGAACGGCTTCCACAACGACGCCATCAAGAGCTCGGCCCTCAGGCCACGCACCCATGCCCAGGTAAGTTTACGATTTAATTTGAATCGCTCCCACCCCTGATCCTCCACCTGTCTGTCTGCGTCAACACCCTGCTGTGCGTTCGCTCTCGTGGTTGGACAACCAAGCTGATTCGGCTAACAAAAGAAGACGACAACCACCGAGTCCGAGGACAAGGAGTGGACCACCAAGTTTGGAGCTGAGGCGCAAAAGGTGATCCGCAAGACCGTTGACGACAATGTCGCTCATTACGAGTACCTGAAGCAATTTGCCCTGCCCGTTTAAGCGACTGTACATGAGCTCTGCTGTTACATTGCGCTGTTTTGTCTCTTCGGGTATGCGTATCCTTTTTTGTAATGCGTCTTGGCCCCCTCTCAGATTGGATGATATATCGGGAAACGAACCTGGGGCCCACGGATGATTTATGACCGCCTTTGGATTTAGTTGATGGTACAGCTATGATACAATGACTAGGCTCCACGCCATTCCAATGAATTTTGTACATCCATTTTGACAAATTAATTATTTGCCCGCTCTTGCTCCTCGGTGACCAACTCCTTGTGTTCCCAGCTGACTTCCTCGCCGCCTCCTCCTCTTCGTGATCGCGTTCCCATGCCGAGTCGAGTGCGAAGTTGGTGATCTATGCTGCAGTAATAATTGGGACCGGAATCTTGACGGTCTCGGCAGACTCTGGCGACTCGGACTTGGCCTCGGATGCGGCCTCGACGGGCTTCTCGACAGGCTTCTCGACGGGCTCCTCGGACGCGTAGGTAGGGTTCTCGAATAGCTCGTGGGTAACATTGGCGGACCATTCCTGAGCGTACTCCCTGTCCTGGTCGTTCGCCCAGCTCACTGTAACGTCCAGTAGCTTTGCCTCTGCGCCCTCGGTCAACACGAGCCTGTTGCCGCGCCCAGCGCCGCCCAGGATAGCAGCCATGTCGGCGATGGAGTTTGGCTTCTGCGCGTTGAGGGCGATTCCGCGCTCCACCTTGGTGCGGATGGGTCGGTAGTCCTTGTTGCCCTTCTTTTCCTCCTCGGCGATTCTCTTCCGGTCGGCGGTGGTGTACTCCTCGGGGCGCTTGTATCGGAACTCGTCGTCCCATGCCACCTCGTGCAGGTGCTTGAGCTCGCGCAGCTTCTGGAAGACGGAGCGGCCGATTGAGCCCTGGCCGGGGGGGAAGGAGATGCGAGCAAAGGGAGACCAGTAGTCCTTGCGAAGCTTGGCGGGCTTTGTCTTTTTGCCGTTGAAGGGGAGCTGCTTGAGATCGTGGAAGCCCTGTAGATTAGACTGTCAGCTGATGGCTTCAGGCGGGTGCTCGGACAAGAAAACTCACGTTGAGCTTCTCGTCAAAGCTGTAAATGATCTGCTCCGACCTCCGATGTCCAAACACCCAGATGTTCTCACCGTGGCCCTCGCGGACCTTGGGGGGCACCCAGCCGGAGTGAGCATGTCGCACACATATCCGCATGTAGCTGGGCAATTGGCCCAGGCGTGATCCCGGTGCAGCATTCATGATGGCCGCTGGTGGTTGACATCTACTGGCCCCATGAGACGAGCTTGGAAAAACTTCCCAATTGACGGTTCAGTCATGTGACCCGAAATATCCCCCTGGTGCTTCTAGGTGGTCTGGGCCAGGATGAAACGGGTCAGGTGACGATGAGACATAAGCGGCCAATCACCAAGCAGTCTCCCGCTCCAGGCTTTACCGGGTTATCCTAAGTAGTAGGCTGAGAGTGACATCACGAAGGCTCCGGATGCTTCTGGCAGATTCTTGATTCAAGTTGGATGCTTCTACAGCCAACGCGAAGCCTGCTTGAGCCTGCCTGAGGAATCTCGATGCTTCATATCGGTCGATCCGATCCACGAGCAATATCCTGGTTGTTCTGCGAGATCCACTCAGTTCGTGAATAAATTCATCTGTCTCGGACCTGACTGTGCCAACTCTCCTCTCTTGTCCTCTTGTCATGCAGCAACAATAATAATACCCCACAACCACATCAAACGATACCCAACCTTCCAAGGCAGGAAACCTGACGGAAGCAGCCTTCAACCTTTTTATCTATAAATCAATACACGCAACGTTTACGCATACACAGCATTAGCATATTGATTCCTCATCGCGCAGCTACACCCCCGCCATCATGAACTCCCGCATGGACTTCACGGACCGGGCTCAGAAGGCCGTGGAGGATGCCATGGCCCTGGCTGAGCAATACGCTCACTCCCAGCTTGTGCCGGTCCATCTCGCCGTCTCTCTGCTCGATCCTCCTCCGGACCCTTCCAAAGACCAACAGAACGCTCCCGCAGTCACCAGCACCTTGTTCCGGCAGGTCGTTGAGCGGGCTCACGGCGACCCGCAGCTCTTCGACCGAGCCCTCAAGAAGAGCCTCGTCCGACTCCCCAGCCAAGATCCTCCGCCAGAGCATGTCTCGTTGGCACCGACGTTCCACAGCGTCCTGCGAAAGGCGCTGGAGCTTCAGAAGGTGCAGAAGGATACCTACGTCGGCGTGGACCATCTTATTACCGCTCTCTCTGAAGAGCCGCCCATCGTGGCAGCTCTCAAGGAGTCCAATGTCCCCAAACCCAAGCTCATCCAAGATGCCGTGCAGGCCATCCGAGGGACCAAGCGGGTCGATAGCAAGACGGCCGATGCTGAGGAGGAGAACGAGAACCTGGCCAAGTTCACCATCGACATGACCGAGATGGCCCGCGACAAGAAGATCGACCCTGTCATTGGCCGAGAAGAGGAAATCCGCCGAGTCGTACGAATCCTATCCCGGCGAACCAAGAACAACCCAGTCCTCATCGGTGAACCCGGTGTAGGTAAAACCACTGTCGTCGAAGGATTGGCCCAGCGCATCACCAACCGAGACGTTCCCGACAACCTAAAGTCATGCAAGCTGCTCTCGCTCGATGTCGGTGCGCTCGTCGCTGGCAGCAAGTATCGAGGAGAGTTTGAGGAGAGGATGAAGGGTGTTTTGAAGGAAATCACCGAGTCCAAGGATGTCATCGTCCTGTTCGTCGATGAAATCCACCTGCTCATGGGCGCTGGTTCGTCCGGTGAGGGAGGCATGGACGCCGCCAACCTTCTCAAGCCCATGCTTGCCCGTGGCCAACTACACTGCATTGGTGCCACCACCCTCGCCGAGTACCGCAAGTATGTCGAGAAGGACGCCGCCTTTGAGCGTCGATTCCAGCAAGTCATCGTCAAGGAGCCCTCCATTGGCGAGACCATCTCCATTCTCCGAGGTCTCAAGGAGCGATACGACCGACACCACCGCGTCACCATTCTTGACAGTGCCCTCGTGGCCGCCACCCACCTGGCTGCTCGTTATCTCACAGCTCGGCGAATGCCTGACTCTGCCATTGACCTTGTCGATGAAGCAGCGGCCGCCGTTCGTGTCGCTCGAGAGTCTCAGCCTGAGATTATTGACTCTCTTGAGCGAAAGCTTAGGCAGCTAATGATCGAGATTGCGGCCCTCGAGAAGGAACGCGACGAAGCATCCCAGACTCGTCTTGTGCAGGCCAAGAAGGATGCCAAGAACGTCGAGGAGGAGTTGCAGCCCCTTCGTGAAAAGTACCAGAGCGAGATCAAGCGAAGCGAGTTGATCCACCAAGCCAAGGTGAAGCTTGACGATCTCGAGAAGCGTCTTGAGGACGCCATGAACAACGGCGACCACGCGAAGGCTGCCGATCTCAAGTACGGCGCCATTCCCGAGCAGGAGGTTGTGATCAAGGAGCTCGAGGCTCGCAAGGCTGCTGCCGACGCTGCCCTCAACGCGGCCGCTGGCGGCGATACCGGCGGCGCCATGGTCACAGATATTGTCACCGCAGACAACATCAACGAGATTGTTGCTCGATGGACTGGCATCCCCGTCACCCGTCTTCGCACATCCGAGAAGGAGAAGCTCATCAACATGGAGAAGGTTCTTGGAAAGGTTGTGGTGGGACAGAAGGAGGCTGTTCAGTCTGTCGCCAACGCCATCAGACTCCAGCGATCCGGCCTGAGCAACCCAAACCAGCCGCCCAGCTTCTTATTCTGTGGTCCTTCAGGTACTGGTAAGACGCTTCTCACCAAGGCGCTAGCCGAGTTCCTGTTCGACGACGCCAAGGCTATGATCCGCTTCGACATGTCCGAATACCAGGAACGGCACGCACTGAGTCGTATGATTGGTGCGCCCCCCGGATACGTCGGCCACGACGCTGGAGGTCAGCTCACTGAAGCTCTCCGGCGCAAGCCCTTCTCAATCCTCCTCTTCGATGAGGTTGAAAAGGCAGCCAAGGAAGTCCTAACTGTCCTCCTCCAGCTCATGGACGACGGTCGCATCACCGATGGCCAAGGCAGAGTCGTCGATGCCAAGAACTGTATCGTTGTCATGACCTCCAACCTGGGTGCCGAGTACCTTATCCGGCCTGGAGTCAAGGAGGGCCGTATTGACGCAAACACTCGAGAGATGGTCATGAACGCTCTGCGCAACTACTTCCTTCCAGAGTTCCTCAACCGTATCAACTCGACCGTTATCTTCAACCGTCTTACCCGCAGGGAGATCCGCAAGATTGTGGACATTCGCCTGGGCGAGATCCAGAAACGACTCGAAGACAACGGGCGCAAGGTCATTATTGATGTCTCGGATGAAGCAAAGGACTATCTCGGCAAGAGCGGCTACTCGCCGGCTTACGGTGCTCGTCCTCTGTCTCGTCTAATCGAAAAGGAGGTTCTCAACCGTCTCGCCATCCTCATCCTGCGCGGCAGCATCCGCGATGGCGAGTATGCTCGCTGCGAGCTCATTGACGGCAAGATCGTTGTGCTGGCGAACCATAACGACAGCGAGCTTGAAGATGAAGATATGGTGGACGAGGAGGATGCAGTCGATGACATGTTAGATGACATGGATCAGGACATCTACGACTAAAGTTGTAGATGAGGGAGGCAAGTGAAAAATATTATCAGTCATTGGGATGGAGGAATACGCAACTAAACGAGTTTGACGATTATACGATGGCGTTTTAGGGAACAATGCCAAGGCTCACTGTTAGGACCTCATGTATCTAATTACTTGTCCGTTTAATTGAGACTTAAAAGTTAGAATGAAACATTTATCTGAACACTATGTGAACACTATGTGAATGAAGTGAGGCAAATTTATTGATGAATATTATCTCCTACAAGGGTCCCAAGAAGACAGGCTCATCTCCAGCCCACCCAAAATCATCAATGATCATGGACCAGTCGATGCCCTGAAATAGATCGATAGAGTTGTTCAGATCCTGATCCTGATCAGTGCTGTTAGACTCGATATTGGTGTTGTTGGTGAGAGTATTGGCTTCTAAGTCACAAGTGTGAGCTCTCTTTGTACGATAGCCAAGGAAACGGTGCAATCTTACGGAAGGCCTCGAGGCCTTTGCTCACTCCCTCGGTGCTCTTCTTTGCCTGCTGCAGCGCATTCTTAAAGCGGTTCAGACACCAATACGTGGTGGCAGCACCAACACGTTCGGGCCAGGCGCCCACGGGCTCATCCGACTTGGGCAGCAGGTTCCTCACAGACCAGAAGGTCTCGAGGATGACTAAGGCGCGCGCGGGGAGGTCGCCGTCGCGGACGGAGCAGCTGTGAACGGCGGAGCGGACACGGAGGGCGAGGGCGTCGGCGTCGGCGGGGGAGACGCTGCAGGGGGCGGCGGTGGAGTGCAGCGTGGATATGAGGATGCACGAGGCGTCGATGACGGCGCGATAGATCCAGTGGGTGCTGTGGGTGAGGAGCTGCGAGGTGGACTCGAGGGCGAGGGCCGTGTTGAGGAGGTCCTGCGAGGTCTTGT
>JABEYC010000693.1:0-18347 GCA_013266195.1 Fusarium zealandicum | reverse complement strand
CTCAACAACCTCCCCCCAACGCCCCAAGGCCAATTCTCCCTCTTCTTCCGCGAAAGCTTCCGCGACGCCTTCTGCCACTGCAAAGCCTGCTACCCCGTCCTCAACGCGCACCCGCAGCTCCTCGAGGAGGAGGAAGTCTACGAACCCCCCGTCTCGGACGCGGGCTCCCAGCCGGGCGGCGGCTCGCACGGCAGCGGCAGCCTCCTGGAGCGCGGCGAGAGCGCGCTGCGCAACGTGGACCGCGTGCGCGCCATCGAGGGCGTCATGGCCTACAACCACCTCAAGGAGCGCCTCAAGCCCTTCTTCCAGCAGTTCGCAGAGAGCGGCCAGGCCATCGGCGCGGAGGACATCAAGGCCTATTTTGCCAAGCTGAGGGGTGACGAGGACGGCATCAAGGAGGCGGGTGACAAGGCGGCCGAGGCGGGAGATGGCGAGGGGGATGGCGAGGGCAGTCAGAGGAGGGAGCAGAGCGGGTATTGAGGGGATCTGGAAGTCAGCGAGGCCGTGTTGATCCGGGACTGGATAGTGTACGAGTATAGCGTTCAGGTTAAAGGCGTGAGATAGGGGTGTATGTTGTTCAGATTGGACATCCGTGGCGGATGACTTTACTTTGTAGCAAGAAAACACCATGAACAAGCCGAAATAGTCCACGCCATGGCCACTTCTGCTGTCTTAGTGGAAAGAGGGCAAGGCATTACCCATTCAGTCACAACCAAAGTCTCATCACAAGAGCCAAGGGCACAGCTCATGATATTCGTGACATCCTCTATAGTACACATCCATCCACAATCCTTGGGTATCGCTAAATCAAAACACTCCCCTGTCTCCCCCGTCCCTGTGTACATTCACTGCCCCGTCGACCCCGTACTTGACGCCGCACTCGACGGCCGCGGCGGAAGCGCTGGTGCCCCGTGCCCACTCACCGACTCCTCCCGCTGCATCGCAATTCCTCCCATCATGTTCATGCCCATCCCTATGCCCATCCCCGGCAGCGACAGTTGCGGCGGCGGACCCTGCCCGTCGCTGTCCTCGGCCTGGCTGTCGAGCTGCTCCTGCTCCGCCTTGAGGTCCAGCTCGCGCAGCCGCTCCTTTTCCGCCGGGTCGATGATGTCGTCGTCGTCGCTCCAGTACGGGTCGTCATCGTCCAGCTCCGGCATCGCCATGCGCTTCCAGAACCGCAGTTCCTGCCGGACCGACTTTTCGTCCACGAGCCTATTCCACCTGGACTCGTCCTCGTCGTACTTG
This sequence comes from Fusarium zealandicum, assembly GCA_013266195.1. Lineage (NCBI taxonomy): Eukaryota > Fungi > Ascomycota > Sordariomycetes > Hypocreales > Nectriaceae > Fusarium > Fusarium zealandicum. Next base: position 17,102 of record JABEYC010000693.1, on the reverse strand, counting down.
CGCCGGAATTCGCGCAGGTTCTCGTTGGCGTGCCCCGCGTGAGACTGCATCTGCCAGATCTGGTCGCGCAGACGGGCGTTCTCGTCGCGCGCGTCGGAGAGTTGTTTTCGGTACGAGCGGTGCCAGGCGGCCACGTCGCTGACGTGCTTGGTCTTGTACTCGTGGAACTGTCGGAGGAGATTGGCCAGGGCGTTGGCGTACTGCGACAGGAGCTTCGCGTTGGCGTCGCGGCTGAACTTTGCTTTCTCGAGGGACTCTGTAAGGAGGGAGATGAGTGCGTCAATGTTCTGCTCTTGGCCTGGGTGGTGAGGTTAGTATAAAGAGTCAGACTGAGACCAGCTCGAGCAGATTGAGAGTGAACATACCGTTGATATCGTCCGCCGCCCCCTCAATGACCTGATCGTTGTTCACGCCATGTGTTTTCGCCTTGTTCCTTACTCTTCCCAACCCGCTGACGATGTCTTCTGTGACTCGACGGTTCTCTGCTAATTGGCGGCTAAGCTCTTCGACCATGCCATATATGTAGTTAAGTTCAGCTTGGTGGCCCGCGGGCGTCGGCACAGGCATCCCCGCAGCCATGTTTGTGCCGTTCATGCCGTTCATCATGGCGATGTGCTGCTGCTGCTGCTGATGTTGCTGTTGCTGCTGCTGCTGATGATGCCCAAAGCTTTGGTGCTGCTGAGGTTGCGGCGGGTACTGGCTGAGCGGGATCTGCTGCTGCTGGTATTGTTGCTGTTGTTGTTGCTGCTGCTGCTGTTGTTGCTGTTGTTGCTGTTGTTGTTGCTGCTGCTGCTGCTGCTGCTGCTGCTGCTGTGGCATGAAGTTGCTGCGCCTTTGCTGCAGTATGAGCTGAAACTGTTTCTGCTGGATCGCGGCCAACTGGTTGCGGACACTCTGGGTAACATTATTCTGGTTGAGCCACATCTTGAGCTGACCCCATTTCTTAATCTCCGGAGGGACCTGGTTCAAGTGCTGGAGAACTTGAGGCGGCAAATCCATCGTGTCCATCATGGCGATAGCCTGTGGGTTTTGGGGCACACGAGGCATCTGCATCTGCTGTTGATTACCGTTGACGGGGCCACCCGGCTGTTGCATGCCAGTTGGAATTTGCCCACCCATGTTGGGGTTCATCTGGCCCATCTGGCTGGGAGGCCGGTTCGGCATCTGTCCGGGAGTGCCCTGGCCCCCATTCATCCCCATTTGCTCCTGGCGTCGAGTCTGCCAGCGCTGCATCACCTCGTTGAGCTTGTCCGGAGGCAAGCCACTAACGGCGGCGCGTTGTTCTTGAGGCAGGTTTGCAAGCATATTCTGGAAGGCCTGGTTGTTTGGTCTCTGAGCTCCCTGGTTGAATCGCTGGTCACCGAATTGAACACCTCCCTGGCCACCGGTCTGGTTGCCCATCTGGTTCATATTGTTCGCCGGTCTGGAAACGGGAGTGTTGAGGGTGTTCATGGCAGGGCTTTGAGCAGGCTGCATGTTTCCTCCCATACCAGGCTGGCCCTGCATTTGCTTCATCTGGGCCTGAGCTTGGAGCTGGGCCTGGGACTGCTGGGCAGCTTGATTCATTTTCATTTGCTGAAGATTCATGTTCTGCTGCGGCTGCTGCTGCTGCTGAGAGGGACGGGCGCCTTGGTTTGGGCCTTGTTGGTTGGGTATATTGTGACCTGCAGGCTGAGGTGTAGGATTTCGGTTCGTTCCATTACTCGCAGGCACAACCATTTGACCAGCTTGTTGTGCCATGAGGCCAGTCATCTGCTGGTCTTTGATACTATCCATGTTTGGAGGGAAGGGCGAGAATTCACCGCCGCCTTGAGCTCCGCTCATGACCCCTTGCTGTTGGGGTTGGGGCTGTTGCTGCTGTTGCTGGGGCTGTTGTTGTTGGCCTTGTTGCTGTTGCTGGCGAAGGGATTGTTGGCTTGCCTGCTGCTGCATCATGGCTGACTGTGGGCCATTGGGGGTTTGGGGCATTCCTTGGTGCTGTTGTTGCGGCGGTTGTTGCTGCTGTGCCATCCTGCCCATGTTTTGTTTTAGTACCTGGAAAGCCTGGTTTTGGTAGAACCACATGAGCGGATCCTTGCCCTGTGATTGAAACTCGGCCAGCTGCGCAGGGTTAAGGCGGTGGGAAAGCTGCATTCGCGTATTGGTTTTCTGCTGCTCAGAAGCAGTGTTCATCATCTTCTGGGCGAGCTCGGCGACCTTGGTCTTGTCCTGAGCCGACAACCGAGCCATCTCCTGAGGGAAAGAGGCCTGCTGCGGTCTGTTCTGACCACCGGACATGCCTAGCATCTGCTGGTTTGGGCCCATGCCACGACCGGCCTGGTTCGCCATGCCCATGCCCATTCCCATACCCATCTGCATTTGTTGCTGCTGTTGCTGTTGTTGTTGCTGCTGCGGGGTCATCTGGCCAGCTTGCATCGGGTGCTGCATAGGCTGGAAGCCCTGCTGAGGACCTTGGCCCATCCCACGTCCCATATGCATGCTCATCATTTGAGCCTGAGCCTGGGCTTGCGCTTGCGCTTGAGCTTGGGCATTGGCGTTGAGAGAATTTTGAAGGTTAGGTTCATTGGCCTGTCGTCGTTTGAAAAATTCCATTATTTTGTTTCCCATCTCTTGGTCATACGCGTCCTGTTGCAGCAAAATTAACCTCATGCGCCATCCAGGGCTAAAAGGGGGATGCTACTGTACCTTTGTGGGAGATTTGTGGAACATTTCGCGCTCAAAACCGCAGCCAAATTCAGCCGCTTTCATGTAGTCGCAGCCACTCATGGCGAGGGCGATGTTGGTGATACTATTAATACCAGTCAGTATCCGATTCACAGCCTCATGAGTGCACAGGTTGAGAGGAAGGCTGAAGTAGCGAGACGTACAGTTGCATGGTCTTGCCCATGCGGTCGTTGATCTGAACATTTGATTGCCAGCAGATGCCCGTGAAAGGCTGTGTGTGTTGGACTAAGTTTTGATAGACGATCTGCTGAAGTTGCTGGGGGGTCGGTTTCCGCATCGGCTGCTGCATCATCTGGCCGGCCCCAGCCATATGCTGCATGTTGGCCGCCATGGCCGCTGTAGGAGTGAAGGCGCGCAGTCTAGATGTGAGGTCTTTCCAACACTTGGGTATGCCAGGTCCAGCTCGATAGCAAGTTGGCGGTAGTAGAAGTTAAGGGTGCAAGACACAAGCCAGGGTTGCGAAGAGCGACAGCAAATAACTAGGTTCAAGCGAGACGGGGCAGGTGACAAGACAACAGCGGAGAAAGTTCAAGGGTGCCTAGTGACAGACAATAAGGCGGATAGCCGTCAGAGGGCTGCAAGATGCCTAGTGAGCCACAGGGCGATCCATAAAAAGGCGGCCGGTTGTACAGTGAGGCGGCGGGCACCTTGACGTGCAGAAGCGGAAGACGTCGCGCGTCTGGGAGGAGCGAGACTGTGGACGAGAGCCGGGCAGCAGTCTGAGGTGAAGAGTACCGCGTCAAGTGACGATCGAAGTCTCCGAACGGAATCAAGTCGAAGAGTATGTAGAGTAAGCAACGAGACGGTTGTCAAAGAGTCGGGTGCAAAGCGTTGAATGGTGTAGTATCGGCAACTTGAGTATGCGGCGACGGAGAGTTTCGGAGAGACGAGCGGCGGAGGCAGTCCGACGTGGGAGGAAAGTCGACCAGGGAAGCGTGATTCAGTATGGTCAAGCGTCCAAGTACGTCTGCGGTTGAAAATAGAACAGCAGCTTCAATTTGCCGTCGTCGTTGTCGTCGGGGCCGTGGCCGTGCTGGCGTGCGACGAAGAGGGAGATAGGGAAAAGTCGCCGTGATCGTCGTCGAACCGTCTGGGAGAGAGGGGAGTCGCAGGTCGACCCAGAGCGGTGTTGTTGTGGTGAAAAGGTCGCAAGCGCTTTGGGCTGGGGGTTCGAAGGTGGTAATGTGTGGTGTGGAATTTGGCGGCGCCAGGGACCCCGGGAACCCCCCCTGGTCAGAGCACGCCAACCTGAAGCTAGCTACAGTGTCTTGGGTACCTGTACCTTGTGTAGCTGTACTCGACAGGTATGTAGGTACTACTGTAGGCGGAAATTCTTGGGACCAAGGGTCAGGGCGACTGCCGAGTTGGAGCTGTTTGGGTGGAGAGGCACCGTGGACAGGGAAAAGGCCCCTCCCCCTCGAGCCCAGAAAAAGAAATGAAGACTGACGACAACCTTGGAGAGGAAGCAGTAGAATTGGAAGGGAAGGAAGACTGATGCTGCTGCTTGAGATGTGTCTTGTCTGAAAGGCGTCGACGTATACAGGCGTGTACAAGTGAGGTGGAATGGAGGAAGAGGATGGAGGAGAGAAGAAAAAGAAGAGGGGGGGAGAAGGAGGTGTTTGTGATAGTAAGTAACGGGGGAGAATTTTAAAGTCTGCAGCTGTCTTGAGAGTGTTGCGGGAGTGTTGCGGGAGTGAGGCGATGGGATGGATGGAACTGGAAGGGAAAGGGACCAGGCCAAGGCGAAGTCTCAGCGTCAGTCCAGAGTCGACTGCACCAGCTGAATGAACTGGTACCAAAGTATAGGTTGTCTCTTAGTAATCCATGAAATCGAATCTCTATCGAACCGGTTCAGATCCTTTTTGGTAGCAGACAGTCGCGTCTTGGTTACAACTTCAAAAGACAACTCTTGGAGGAGACCGGAGAGCTCATCAATGTCCAGCAGAGCAAAAGAAACTGGGGTGGGCATGTATGGAAGGCAGAGAAGCACCAGAGACGACGAGGGCGGCAGGGCGCCTGGGCCTGAGCCTAGAGGCGGCCTAGCAGCCCTGGGGTGTGTGTCGGGGCAGGTACTTGTGGAAGAAGTACCTGAGCTGTCCATGGCTGTGCTGGATCTCCATCACAGCCCAGTCGAGGTTAAGCCACACTGACCTCGACCTCGACGGGACGGGAGCTTTGGAGAACCATCATATTGTATAGATTATACGTATAACCCAGATCATGTTTACTTGCTAATCTTTTACATTGTGACAGAGGCTCTTCTAAATCTCGTGCTGTCACTCTACTCTGGCACTTACTCGTAGCTTCAAACGAGCCCGATTCCCCAATCTTCTGCTCCAGCCCAGTGCGGGCGGTTTGGTGGCAACCCCTCCACCACTCGATCAAGGTTGAGGCGGTGGCCGCATGGGCTGGTGTCCATCCATCCGTCGTTGGACGGCCGCTAGAAGTATCGGTAGACGGGCTGTCTCCCTCCCCATCAGTACGGTACCCTGTGCCCGCGTACTGCATGTCCATTGTGCCTGGGGTTGGCGATACTAGCTGAAACAAAAAAGAGACCGAATACCCAGTCTGTCACCCATGAATCAAACACGTTCAGTCAATGTACCGCACACGGCCTGTCAAGAGACAGACAGAGCTTGACGGCGATCTACAAAGGAGTTGAGACTGTACAAACCGCTCGCTGCGCAAGGTTTGGCTTCATTTCGTAGGTATCATTGGCGGACCCCAATAACCGGCGCCCTGGATCCAGAGACATGGTTCCAAGGGCGGCGCAAATCGACATGATGGTCAGCGACAAGGGAAACATTAACCTGTCATGTCAACACCAGTATGTCCAGCCATGGAGTAAAGGGAGCTGTCTAGAATGGAAATACTTATCAAGTCTCGAGTATTGCGACAAACGGGCAAACGTGACACGCTTCCAAACGCAACACGCACCACGCACCACCACACACAAGCCGCCACCAGTGTTGAGCCATTGGCCCAGGCGGAGAGAAAGAGGGCACCTCGAGATGCTTGGATGGGGATCCACGGGGTCCTGGTCGTTTGAAGCCCTCCTGATCCCTGCTGCTCCAGTCAACCTAGACGTGGACGTAACGGTACGGGCTTGAACGGCTTCTTTCGCACGGCGATCCGGCGGTTGAAAGAGCAGAATGCGCCGAGTCGCAAGAGCTCCTCGTGATTCAGCTGACGTGAAGGCGACGCAGTTGTCAACCAGCGCGTGTCTTGGACTTCCCGGCCTCTACTGCAAAGCTTGCGAGCGCATGTATGGCGGTGGATCTGCTGCACAACGGAAGTCTTGGTTGTCATGGTGGGTGGCCTGTCAGTGTCTGATGGGTCGTGGATCATCACCTCAGCAGGGTAGGGGATGCCTCTATGGCACCTGCCGCAGATGGGATCGACAAGAAGCCTTCACCGACGACGACGACTCTGTGCTCGACGCTGGGCTGATAATACAGTAGGTTCTGCTTGCAGGGTAGCTAGTCGAGAGGACAGCAAGCGATCAAGACAACAACTTGAACCAAGGCACTGACCCGTCATGAGGTATCCGTACATTACCTCAGGCTGCTTGATGAAAAGGCAGGGGTCTCGACAGGGATCTCCCCACTGCCTGGCCAAGCTCGACGACACACTGTCAAGACATGCATGTTTGCAGCCCGAAACAGGAAGAGAGTTCTGAGGAAGAAGGGATTCACTGTGGACGTTTTTTCCGTCTCTCCCAGCAATTCTGTCTGAGTTATATCAGAACGAATTTGCAGAAACAGGAACGAAAATTAATGTTCCATCCTGGTGATGACACCTCAGTTTCTTCGAGAGGTTTGGATGCGGAGCGGCCACGAGGCACAAGATGTCATCGCACACACACACACTCCCTTCCCTCACCCACACTGGGGCACCGACCTGAACTCTGACAACCTCAGGTACTTGCCCTGCGCACTTGAGTTCGTTCAAAGTGCGCATAATGCCCGTGTTTCGGTTGGGTTCCATCTCATCAAATGGTCAAGTTGCCCGCGCGACAGCAAAGGAAGCAGAAGAGAGAGAGAGAGAGGCAAAACCCCAGACACTGAAATAGTTTCCATATCGAGAGAGAAGAAGAAGAAACGGCGGAACAATCACAATAAACGTCGGACACTGGAAATTGGGGCCAGCTTGGTCCTCTCCCGCCCCTTGGCTGTGAACCCGCCCCCCCCGTGCTGGTGCTCGATTCATCCCTGCACGTTTCCACCAGAGCCTGGCATGACCGCCCTACAGTCAAGCTGGGTTTCTACTCAAAAGATAACCAGACCTATTTGCGCGCGACTTCTCTGTTTTTGGTCCAAGGAAGAGTCACGACAATTAGATGCTGGGCTCTTGAAAAGGCGGAAGTGAACCTGGCTCAAATGCGTCACCGCGAACTCACTCAAGTAGTAAATGACTTCTAGGATGTCCCTAGTTGGGCTTAGCGCCAATGTCTGCCGCATTAGTTCCAGTTGGATTGACCAGATGCAGAAAAAGGGACATCGAGGGGTCCTCTCTCTCCATCTCTCTCTCTCTCCCCGGGCTCTCTCTCTCACTCTTTCTCTTGAAGCCGCGGCTTCTCCTCGCACTCGCGGCCAGGAGCATGACACAATGGTCTCCGCGCAGAGAGAGAGAGAGAGAGAGAGAGAGAGAGAGAGAGAGCGCCTTTCCCTGGCATATTCACGCTTGTTTGGACAAGCTTATGCTAAAATGGGGCATGTTAGATGCACGAACCCGGTTTCTCGGCATTTAAATGTCGAGCTATTCCTAGCTTCCGGTGGCAGTACAAACAGTTCCAGTCCGTAGTATGGATCCAAAGCAGCCTGACTTTTGACAGACTCGTTGTGTTTGACAAACAGCCAAAAGGTGGACCCAAGCTCGTCATCATCATCATCATCATGTCCTCTGGTCCATCCTTTTTGCTGTGACACCCACCCATTTCAGTATCACAAGGCGTCAGTCAGTCAGCTATCGCCAGCATGATACGGATTCTTCACCATGGACCTCGAGTGAGTGGCCTAATCGCCACTAGCTAGACACAGTAGCCTTGAACCCTAATAATTCCCCTAACGAGCCGCGGACCCTTGATGCTCGATCCAAAATCCAACGGGCGGCGGTCGCTGCTCGTAGCTGGGGTGGCTTTGTCTGGATAACCAAGGTATGTGCGTCTTGTATCCATCAGCCTAGTTTCTCCTTTACTTGCAGGTTGGGGACGATACCCTGCCACGTAATGTACCGGTTTTCTCTTTCCCATGCCCGCCCGTCGACTCGGGATAATTTATCTCGATAACATTGGCATGCACGGGCAAGCCGGGCTTCTTTTCTTTTTCTGCTGCGACTGATCACCCACCCACCGTGGCTTGGCGCTAAGAGCCGTGTTCCTGCAAAAGTGTGCCCCGCTACCTTCTTCTTCTTCTTCTTCTTCGACACCACACAGCCGCTTGGCCTTTGTCCAACCGCAATTGTCTGTTCTTCCATGTAAAAGAAACCTACCAGAGAGTCTCATCGAGGTAGATTCTGCAAGGTACGAGAAACAATGAGTTGGTTCGGTCTGACCGGGCTTGCACGGCAAATGGGGGACGGGGTTGTTTCGTCAAGGTGGTGCCATGAGTGCATCACGCAAATCAGTCATCTGCGTAGACCTGGAAATGCTTCAAGCAGAATGTCTAAACCAAATGGATGCTATAATGGTGGAGAGTAGCTAGCCTGCAGCCTTGGTCGGACAACCGAATAGCTCTGCCATGTATGCGAGCTGCCATGACTTGTAAGGGACACATGTCAGGCGTCTTAAACATCACTCGAGGTGGAATAATAACCATCTAAACACAATATCGTCTAACCTATTCACCCAATGCTAAAGATCGCAACTGTGCACCTTTTTGCCTTTGTAGCTGCCACGTATAATTCACACGATTCATTCATGACCCAAAAGTACCGTCGATCAATCAAACGGCATCTTGAACGCAACTCTTGATGGATGCAACCACTTAGGCCCAACCCCCATCGTGGTCCACGATGCCGGCACATGATACCAATAATCTCCATCCTATGGCCTTGGCCGTCAGAAGCTAGTACAATCACATCAGCCCTTCCGGATGAACTTGCAACACGGTCAATAAAGGCGCCTCATCAACGAGCCTCACTGCCGTTGGCTCCCTCGCCTGGGCGACGATCCGCTAGGTCCCGGGCCGCCCAGCGAGGGGCGAGAAACCTGCCGATCAGTTTGTCGTCCCGTCCCCGCGGACTGTGGCTGGTGAAGATCTGACGGGCCATGCCTAATCTGAACAGCCTTGTTGGGCGTCAATTCATTTTTTGTTTCCGTGTAATGACAGCGCCGACGATAATGACTATACATTCCACGGTTCTTCTGCGTCCCGTCACCACGCAGGTTCATCATCTGCGCGAGACTGGAGTCGGAAATCGCAGCCGTTCAACTCGTTGACGGAATGTCTCACCACAGCTGCTCAGAGTCGGGCTTCTTTCTCCCCTTTTGTTTTCGCGTCCCTGCAGCTAGCCAAGACCCAGTCCCCGTCCCGTTCCGCATTTCTGTTGATCCAGGCTCCTCCGATCGACGTGCTGTTACTTGACCCCCTTTGGTATTGTACCCTTTGGTATTGTAGAGTCGATTATGACCGGGCTTCTTGGTTAGAATTGCAGAGACGACTGCCTCCCATTGTCTAGCACGGTCCAGTTCAAGCTGGCCAAGGCTTATCTGCCCTCGTCCCGGCCAGCTGGAACATCTAGCGCCCCGTCCAATAAAGGGCGGGGCTTAGTCTGGTGTCGCAAGGGGCCATCTCCTCTGGCGTCGGGGACGGTCTCAAAACACCGTCTCCAGAACAAGAACCAGTCATCTCCGAAACCATCGATGTGACAGACATATCTCACACAGAGATCTAGGGTAAATGTAATTCTCACGGATTTTTGAGGAGCTCGAGAGAGCATCATGCCAAATGATTCCCACTAACCAACCACGGCCGACGTGGCTGTCACTGCGTTCCTGATGCCTCCTGTCCAATCCGCGTCAATGAGAGTCCACGAGATAACTTTGGATGGCCACGTGGGTCTCTTATGCCTTTGTACTGTATGTTTCTCGTCACCCACTGATTTCTCATTGTCCTCATATTCACAGTTTAAACAGAAAGAACTTGGGTCGCTTGATGTCCCGTAGGCTTAGTCGACGAGGGACGCGCCCGCAACGATGGACCCAACCAGCTGGGAGGCATGGAATGGTGGATGGAATTCTAAATCTCGCCACAGACAGGGGCAGCTACCGGGGCCGCCTTTGAAGGCTTGTCATTTTCTTCTCTCGTGCAATTTGTCGGGCCGTGGGAGAGAACCTTGCTAAATGACCACCTGGTTCAACCGCTTGTCAATTCGGTCCAGTTTATTCAAGTGTGTCTCCGTCTTGGAGAAAAGACAGGTCGTACACTTCGTGCCAAGAACAAATAAACAAGGGTGTTTCTCCGTCGGGCCCAGAGCAAAGCCTCCGTGACAGGGACCGGGCTTGCAACGTCGGGCCCCTCGATGAGATTTGAAGCCATCTCGATTCCACAGATACCTGGCAACGACGACCAAGGATAGCACAGAACGTGGTCAAGGAAACTTTGACCGACATAAAGAGTTTGCACGGCTCTCTGACCTCTCTCGCCCTTCTTTCAGGGCACTTCCCCTCTTTGACTTTCTTGATTCTATTCAAGGTATCTTGTGCAGGATTAAGCTGACCATGTGGAGGACCATGACCGCGATTGGACGCCTTTTGGGTGGCCTCGGGCCACAGCCGTGTCCCCAGACCGTGCCCGACCTTGGCGGGACGAAGACTTGATTTCACGACCGAGCGGTAGAGGCAATTGAATATCCCATATTCCTCAGTGCAGCCGCAAGAGCATATCTCACCATTACGCAAAGGCCTCTTTACGAGGACTTCCTGGCAAGCTGTTCTGTGATGGACATCCACGCCAAGCCTTCTGTGCCTGCAAAGGCGGCACAATCATCGGCTCGGCTAACTTTGGCTGTATCGTCCGTCGACCGTACCTAGTTCTCCTTGCACTGACAGACAAGCCAGAGGCTGACACCACCAAGACACTTGACTTTTTGGAGTCGTCCAAATCCGGGGCCGCCACAGAGTCTAGTTTGAACCTTGGGCAGATCATGCTCAAGATCCCAAATGAACCAAGAAAACAAAACAAGGCCATTCTCGAGCCGGCGCCAATCGCCTCCGCAGCTGACAGCTCGAGTCGTCCATAGGGTGGATGATCCTGAAACCGCCAGCCAGCCATTGTCACTTGGGCTTGCAGAGTTCAAGACAAGACGTTGAAGGCTTGCCGCTACGGGCTCTCCATCGCCCAGGCCGTTCGAACGGTCTCGATAGGTCCAGCCGCGGCCATGACTTGAGTGTGGCCTGCAACACATGGTAAGTATGAACTGATCGTACGAACTGATGGCGCGTGGTAGGCCACTGACAGTGATTCAACGACGGCGATATGATGCGGACCTGGAAAACAAGGCACGGTCATGGCTCAGCTCGACATGTCTCTTCAAAGTGACGTGACAGTCCTCCGCTGCCACCATATTTGCCAGTTGCCGTGCTGAGGGGACGCCGATTAGCTGGAAGAAAGAGAATCATGGTTGATTTTGTAAACTCACTTTCCTAGTCTCAGTTTGAGAACCCGTCCAGACTTGTCTAAAAACTGACACAGACGATGCTATCGGATTCGCATCTCAAGATCCAGCCAACGCCAGAGACAGTCTCGATGTGAAACTTCCACAGTCAAAAGGGCGGGAGACATCCCTCTTGCCCTGAATGACCCATGACTCGGCCAAGGCCCTGTGATCGATATTCTCTCTCTCTCTTCTGCTGGTGCTGAATGACATATGCTCGCTCTACTGAGAAATGAGTGATGTGAATTGCTGGAAGACTGGAACCTGGCGAGGATGGAGTGACGGGGCATCTTCCATCAGAGAGGACAATCATGAAATCTCATCGACTCACTGAAACGGTATGAAATATCAAAATGAACCGAAGGAAAGCCTCGAGAACTACGCCGCCATGGTCTTCTCCTTCCCTATGTCTTGATAATCTTCATGTCAGTCCGAGAATGGAACATGTTGCTTTCTATTCACATGGAATCCAATAATCCCCAACCAGACTCGCCGTGCTCATCGCGCATCTTCTCACTACGCCCAATATCTTACTCAATAACCCAAACACCGCCTTCAACGCATCCAAACTCGCCTTTCTCATCGAGCATCGTCCTCTTCCCTCCATGGCTCCCTGATGCTGCACTCATCCCCGTTATCCCTCGGTGCTGGCGCTTCGGCTTCGTGAGCGCTCCCGAGTCCCTCGCCGCCATAAACGCATTCTTGGTCATCCACCAGCGCGTCCTCGAGGGCAAGCTCAAAGTGAAGCTCGTTCCTCTCAGCATGAGCACCGCCTGCTGGGAGATGGTCGGGTGTTTTCATTTTACGATAATGTGGCTGTGCCAAGACAGTTCTACAGCCTGTTGGTGTTTCAGACGGATTCGATGATCTACTCTGATAGCAAGTACACCGTATTTAAGTTCTTCGAGTATGACTGGATCAGTACGCCGTGGAGTCCCGGGTTCACGTGGGGAGATAACGGAGGGTTATCACCGGGTTAGCTCACAGCTCATGACCAGAGGACGTGTAAACTCTCAGAGACTCGACGTAGCCAACTGCACCGTTTCTTTGACCTTCTCTAGTGTAGCTATACTGTCCAAGGCCAGAAATCTATAGAATAACAAAACTACCTCATACTGGGCATACAAATGCGGACTACTATCGCGTCTAATGTTGAATCTGGACCAAAGGCACTTGGGGATATATGGCGATTCCCATCAATGTGTACTATTATACTTGCTACATTTAGTCTAAGTCGATTAATGATGCGGCAAATGCAAAACTCCTAAACCACCGTCGTAAACCCGTTCCTAATGATACACGCCCCCAGAACCCGACCCTCACTCTTAGACCTAGTGATCCACAGCAGTCGACATTTAACCACCGACAGCCCGGCCAACAGCGCCAGCCAGCTCGCCAAACAGAATGCCCTTGAACACACTCTCGCCCATCCCCTGTGTCCACGCACCGGCCTCCTTGAGCCTGGCCTTCCATGCCTCCTTCTGCTCCTCTCCCAGCTCCTCCCACGACTTGCCAGGACCATGGACAGACGGCTCATGGACATCGAGCTGGAGTTTCCCGGCGGGTTCTCCGCCGTCGGCCGTTGCAGGGGGCACGTCACCCTCATAGACAACCAGTGTTTCACCAGCCTCAGTCTTTCCAACGTCACGACCGGCAAGCTTGGCGAGAAACTCATCGGCCAGGAAGGCCGCGGGCGGATGGTCGGGAGTGCGCAGAGTGCCGTGCCATGAGGGAAAGAACTTCGCCGCGTGAAGGATCGGACGCTGGTGGCCAGTCAACTCAAGGACAGTCTGACCAGCCATGGCGATGAGGAGCACAAAGATGGCCAAGGTGATGGCAATAGGGCGAGAAGAAGGGCCGCGCGCCTTGGTAGCAGTGACGTAGCGAGTAGGACGAGGAGGACCCTTCTTACTGCGGGGAGCCTTGTCGATGTGCTTCCGCAAAGGAATACTGTGAACAGCGACGGTTTTTTGGAGGGAGATGCTGGCAAGCTTGATGAACTGCTGGCGTATATGGGTCTTGGGAGTGACGAAGGTCGAGAAGGCAACGCCAGTGATGTTGTCGTTACCATGTACGTCCTTGAGAGTATGCAGAGGCCATAGTTTGGCTAGGAGCTCAATAGAGGCGCCCGTTGTGAGCTCAGCCGTATAGAGCGAAAGAGACGAATCGTGACCCGCAACTGCAATGATGAACTGCGTCTCACCAAGCGGTGCTGTGGGCGATGCTGGAGGGGACAGGTTGGCCACAGCCAGAGCTGTTGCAGAGATCTTTCTCGGTATCCGGGCGTTCACGGCCAACCGCGCCTTCTCGTGGCCTGCATAAGGCAACCTGAAGCCCTGCAGCACGACGCCGCTTCGCTTGGGGAGGTTGGCAGCAGCCATGATGAAGTTAGGGCTGAGATATCTGATCGACCGGAACACAGGTCGTTCACCATGGTCGTCGGGCATCGTATACACCAGCTCCGGACCACCACTCTCCCCTGCTCCAACCTTTACGAGATACAGCTCGTACTTGTAGCAGAATGCGACTTGGAACTCATTGTCTCCAGTCTGCATGATATCCAAATCTTCTGCCTCCTTTGGCAAGTCTAGAATACCGCGCAACTTAATAGAAGCGTCTGAAGCTTCAAAGACTGCCAGCTGATGCTCTCTTCCCATAGCTGTAGCGGCAGCACCCATTGGTCCCGCGACTCGCAACAGACGTTGGTACATGTCGGCGTCTGGGTTCGCGAACAGCGCAGCTCGCGACAGCTCTGAGATGTTGGCATCGGGTGTCTTGGTTCCGACGGAGGCCCGCGATTTCGACTGCTCGATGGCCAGAGTTCGTAGGTGCTCGTTCTTGCCCTTTGTAATGCTGTCGTGACTCGAGTTTACGCCGGCGTAGATGTATGTCGTCTTGCCCTTGTGGGAGCCCACAGCCAGCGACATGACGCTGTCTTCATCGCGAGAAAGGTCGATCTCTCCAGCTACGCGGAGCTCCTGTTGCGATGCGGTCTCGAGAACAGTCTGCGCCTCTAGTTAGCCTTGTTATGCTCAGCCCGCGGTGTCTTAAGTGGATGCTGACTGACAATCTTGTTCCCAACGCCGGATCGGCCAGCACCACCTCCACCTCCAACGACTAGACGAGTCGAATCCTCCGGGTCAAAGTCAACGGCATAAAGCGGGTAGTCGAGTTCGGTGCTCGCGCGAGGGAATGGCGGGGCCATAGTGACAATGAGGCAGGGCCTCTTCGATAGAGTCTCGCTGTGCAGTTTGAGGAAAAGAACAATTGCGCCGGATCAATTACGGTATTGTGATAGAAGTGACTTCACGTAAAAAGAGGCCGCGGGGTGTTTTGATGGTGGATGACGCTGAGGTTGCTTGGAGGCCAGATGTTCGAGCTGGGAGCTTCTTGGTTGGTCAGGCACGATGATGACAGGGTTGTCTTGAACAGGGAACCTGGAATGTCATAGCCACACGCGGCGTCATCAAATATGTGGCTTGACAACTGACCTAGTCGTTATCAAGTTGACATTGAATGATTACATTAAAATCCTATATGAGCGAGACTAGTTGAGTCTATATAGTATTGAAATAATGAGCCGTATGAACTAAAGGGACTCGCTCTTCTCGACTGTCAACATCTGGGCAAAGACAAGTTACAAAACCCCTGTTGTTTAGCGCCTACAACCCATGGCCGCAATTGCGATTGAAATCCTGTAGACTTTCGCTAACCCTTGCGACTTCTAGTACTTTGTTTTCGAAGGCTGATGAATAGATTGAATGAGCCAGGCGACTTGTTGTCTCTGCCTTCTGCCCTACGACTAATTCCTACTACTTCGTTCTGTAGCTCTCTTGGTATAATGTATCCAATAGTTACTATTGAACCTTTTTATTAACTCCGTCACTGTATGCTGAGTGACTAAGGGCCCTGTTTAGATTAAATGCAAACTTCTAAGCAAGGCAAAGATTGGTGAGTAAGAACAGTGGCTTGTAAGATATAAGAAAACGGAAAGAGGGTCAACCACAGAGGCGTGAGACAATTATCATCTTTACGTAGATATCTACAGTTGGAAGTCGGAAATTGCAGTGAATCGAGAAGGGTTTACCAATGGCGGATTGGACAGTTTGCGGAGATTCCTGCCGACGTCTGATCATTCTTGTCGTGAAAAGTAGAGACGGCCCATGAAATAAAGGCGCAAAGTCCCTGTGCCCTTTCTTTTAGACCTGATATATCGATACTGTATAGCCATTTGGATGTCGACACTAACAAGACGCCTTGGACGACGATGTGATATGGCTCGCTTAGTTTTAGAACTGGCCATACCCGGCTCAGCCCCCCTGCTACACTCGACGATAACGTGGAGGATATGAAGAGGAGGTCCTTCCTTTCAGATTCTATGAGCCGTATACCCCACAAAAGAGTGTTGAGGGAGCCACCGCCGTCCACTAGACTAGATTGTGATCTGGATCGCCTTTGACCCCCCACGCCGCCATTTGTAAGAAGGCATATGTAAGAAACTTCCCGTCGCACCAAAAGGTCTGGACGGCTCTTGATGGGTTCATCAAGTGTACAAGCCCTTTCGTAGTCTCGATTCGGCATTTTCGGCATTATAGCCCATACTTTGGAAGCGTGAGGTGTCAAGGCCGTGTGACACTAGGCCTCACAGCTATCTGAGATAGTTTCCTAACTGCAGTAGCGCTCCGGGTCTTGTTGTGGCGAGACGGCGAGCTATACCATGAATGAATTACAACCAGGACTCGGACCCTATGAATCGAACTCTGGGGGCAAATCTTGAAAGGCTGCGCTGTGTGACATTGACAGTATCTGCGGCTCATTAAATACTCTTGGCTTGTTTGTCTGTTGGGCACAACTAGCTCCTGTATCCGTAAGTTCTGACACAGCTGCTATTGTCGTTAAACAACAGTGAGCTAAGCGGCGAATAGGATGGATTGCGGGTTTGCAGTGATAGCATAAGCAATTACTGGCCCGGTCCAGTCTCTGTCCATGTGTGTATGTGGAGAGTCAATGGCAAGGTAAGCAAGTCCATCTCAAGCCGCCTGAGGCTCTCAGCTAATCCTGCAACGGCTGGGCCCAGACCTACAACCGTACTACCGATAGGTCCCCCCTTGCCAAATTGGTAGTCGAACAGATACGACGAGCCACGGCAATGCTAGCGATACACCACAAGCTTGCCGAAAAGATCATGTTGAATCAGCAAACGCCCCCGTGGGTAAGGCAACTTGCCTGAGGCGAGGGCAAGCAAACATAGCAGCCACTCGCGTCTTTGCTTACCCAGGTAGCGTTCTTGTCGCCTCAGGGGCTTGCCGTCGTCAGTTGACCGGCGGCGGCTGCGAGGCTTCCCTGCATTGCGCCGCGTATTGGCCTTGGCCACAAGATAATTAATAAGTGACGTGTCAGTCAGGACATGTACGCGGCCGCTGCAAACCACACAGGAGGAACAAGAAAAAGCAAGCAATGTCGCGCGCGTCCCACCGTCAGCCGCAGATCAATGCTGGAGCACGCGAAACTTGAGGCACACACATGCACGCGCGCGCACAGTACGGAGCACGTTTTCCACCTTGAACGGTTCGATCTGCAACCCGTGAGGGTGGGCGAGAGTTGTTTGAATCGGGCAGCATTACCAGGATGATGCCAGAAATGATGTAAGAGACGGGAGAGTCAAGTTGGGGTCCAGGCCCTTTGAGTTCCAGGAACGCGGGATGGCGCGATCCAAGTGTGGG